>CM076574.1:1245447997-1245511502 GCA_034641835.2 Pinus albicaulis | reverse complement strand
ATTAGATCAACTGGCACACCATGTAAGACCCGCCATTCTAATTAAAAATTGCTTACCTATATAAAATAACTTTTTTATTAGATTTCGTCAACCTAAATAATGAACTAATTAAATAAACTTTATTTATTTAATTATTTCTAAGAATGCTTATTTAAATCATTATTTAAATAATATTCTTAGTTAAATTGACTAAATTTATCCATAAATACCAAGAAACCATTTATTTATTTAATTATATTCCCATCATTTCCTAAAATGATAAATAAATCATTTATTTATTTATTATTTACAAATAAAGGGATTTGACCCAAGTCAAATTCCTTTTCCCTCCAACAAATATAATAAAATATTCCATAAAAGTTGGATCTTGATTTGGTTAATAATATTTAATTATGCACCAATATCTAGACTAACTCAATATTTTGTTATAAATAGAAGGGTTTTCCCATTCATTAGCTGCACTCTCATCGATTAGATCACACCTGGCCTATTCTGGTCACCATTTTCCATTTTGCTTTCGGTAGCCCCCATTGTCTGTGTTTACAGGTTTTCTACCACAATAAGAGAGGAATTTTAGATCTGAAACGATGAGGACTTTCAAGAACCCATCCCATTGAGGAGAACCGAAAAACACCTTTCTTGTTTTCCTCTCAGGTGCCCCATTCTTTAATATAATATAAATCATTCTTTTAAACACTTTGTTCTTGTCTTGTCTATTGGATGCATGGAGCCATATTATATTTTATCTTCTTAATGTCTTTTGTGCTTAGATATGAATTTGTGCAGCAGACTTAAAGATATTTTGCAGCCATAATCGATGTTGGGGCTATTTGTTATGCATAGCTAAAGTGATATTTTACGACGAAATATTCATACTAACACCAATAATGCAAATCTTGAAGGAATAGTCAAACATTTTGCATAAATATTTGTGGACAACCTCCTAGAAGAGCTGATAGAAGATTGCAAAGAAGTTTTCTAGCCCATTATCTTTATCCAAGGACAAGGAGAAGACAATCGTTTTGATCTCCTCAAAGGAAAAATGAGTGATTAGGGTTTTATTCATTTTAGTAGATATTTATTTTTGGACAGAGTCCAGGAAAAATTCCTCACATGCCTGGTCACTAAGGGTTCACCTGATAGAGGCCCTTAAAATTTTCCATTGTTGGGCTTTTTATTTCTTTGAAATTTGTTGAGATTCAACAAGATGATGAGCTTAGTAAAAATTAAGCACCTTCACTCAGTGGAGCCCGCAGGCTATTTTTAGGTGTATGTCTATTTTTAGAATGGTGAGCATATTCTAAAGTTAGCAGGATGTTGATTCTAGATGGTTGAAAAAATTATATCTTTGGAAGAATTTCTATTTTTAGAATATTGGGCAAAGTCTATTTATAGATCGCTAATCTAAAAATAGATGCATGTCAATTATTATTAGCCCTTAATAATAATCAGACTCTAAATATCAACTTATCGTCTTGGAGCACTTTATTTCAGTGAATAGATGTGGCACATCAGTGGGCTGAAGGAATTACGCAATTCCTAGGGTGGTTGGTGACTCATGCATGGAGGACTCAATTATAACTGATAGTGGAAAGTTGTGACAGAGTTGGAAGAGTAGTTATGTCAGTTGTTATTTAGTTAAACTCAGTTGTGCTAGTTGTATCTAGTTCTAACTTAAGATACACTAGTGAGAGTTCAATGAATTAATTATTTAATTAATTCACAACTAGATTCTCACTTGCAACTGAACAAATACAGTAGTTAACTACTTGCATGTCAGTTCCAGTGGAGACCCAGTGGGGAGATAGGTGAAAAGGTGAGATGGACTATCTGTTGTGACTATAGTGATGCATTCAATGCATATACACAAAAATTGGAGTTGCCAATGAGGATTTCACAGTCAAGGCAAGGAAAGATTATATTCATTCAGGGATCTTCTTCAGCAGGGATTGCGCAGTGGAGGCAGGCTGTTAGGAGGCAAGAAATTGGTGCATAGATATGCAAAATTTTGCATGACAATGTGTGACGATTGTTGATTGTAAAGAGAACTTGATGTACTAAGCTTTGTATCAGATTGTTACATGTTCCATTGCTATACATAATATATTATAGTTGGGGTTTTTAGCTTTAAGCTTTCCCGGTAAAACATTCTTGTTATGTGCGATTGATTTGCTTCATATGTGTTTTGCAATTGGTGATTTAATTTCCGCAAAGAATTAAGTGGGAGGATTATGTATTTAACATAAGATTAATTTGTTAGATCAGGGGAGTGTTGTAATATACATGCATATTGTATAATTTCTACATGGTATCAGAGTAGTGTTTATCACTGGAGATTGCAATATTGAAGCAGTGTTGAGTTTTGTGCTAGTTGACAATTCGAATTTGCTGCAAAAATCTCTTGGTGCAGCAGTTGAGTAAACATTGAAATGGCTTTCAATGGGTTGCGGTTGGAGTATGCACTCAAGGGCAACTCCAACTACATATCCTGGAAGGATAGGATGGAGGCGGTGCTTGAAGATAATGGTCTAAAGGAGTTCATCGATAGTGATGTTCCTAAGCCCACTTCGACAGATGCTGCATTACTTGATGCCTGGAAAAAAAAATTAGCGAAGACAAGAAGAATTCTATTGGAAGGTGTGAAGGACCACATTGTGTCAAGCCTTCACAAGAAATCCACTCCATTTGCAACGTGAAAGGCTTTGACAGATCTTTTCCAAAGAAGCAACGACCATAGGAAGTTTTCGCTGAAAGATAAGCTTAGAAAAATCAAAATGGAGAAGGGTGACAGTATTCCAAAATATCTCATGAAGTTTTTCCAATGTAGGGATGAGATAGGGAGTGTGGGAATCACAGTTGCAGATGATGACTTGGTGAGCTTGGCTCTCCTTGGGCTTCCGAAGAGTTGGCACAGTTATCAAGATTCTGTCAATGGACGGGAGAAACTGCCAGATTGGGAGTGACTTTGGTTGGATCTAGTGCAGGAGAAGAGAAGGTGAAGTACCAGGGATGGCTCTTCATCAAAGAATGATGATGAAGAGAATTGCGCTTTGGCTACCAAAGCAAGGAAAGGGAAGGGGAAGAAATCCCATCCAAAATCTGAGGCTAAAGGCAAGAAGCTAGATTTTTCCAAGGTGAAGTATTTTCACTGTCACGAACATGGGCATCTTGCCACTAACTGCCCACAGAAAAATAAGAAAAAGAAGGTTGTTGGAGCTGTAGCTGGTGAGGCCCTTGCCTCAAAATTTGAACTTGATTTCTCCTTGATCGCATGCTTGGTTTTCAGCGCAATGGGATTGGTGTGGTATCTTGATAGTGGTGCTTCCTTCCACATGACGGGAGATAAGGAGTTGTTTAGTGACTTGGAGAATAAAGATCTCCAAATGCATATAGAGAGGGGCAACGATGGTAGATATAGTGTGACTGGCATTGGAACCATTACCTTTGAGAGGGATTCAGGTAAACCATTTTTGATGAAAGATGTTATGCATGTTCCAGGTCTGAAGAAGAACTTGGTCTCGATCGCGATGTTGGAGGACAAAGGTTATGGTGTTATTTTCAGCGAGGGAAAAACTTTTCTGTGACATAAAACAACGGGTCAAACCAAGAGGATAGGGATTTGATTTAAGAATCTCTACAAGTTGGAGGTAGATGGCTGCGCTGCAATGATGGGCAAAGAAGAAGAAGTGGTGAGCTGGGATGAGGACGAATTATGGCACAGAATATTGGGTCATCTTCACCATGGCGCCTTGAAGATTTTGCAACAGATTTCTACTGGACTTCCCAAGGGTACTCTTGTGTAGTCAGATCAGTGCAATGGATTTACTATGGGTAAGCTTGTGAAGACCACCTTTCATGAGAAGGAGAACCGTGCTTCGGTGATCTTGGAGAGAATTCACGTCGACGTGTGTGGACCTTTCTTGGTTGCTTCAATAGAAAAACACATGTATTATGTTATTTTTGTTGATGACTATTCTCATAGATGCTAGATCTTCTTCATGCAGAAGAAGGATTAAACATTCTGAAAGTTTTGTGAGTTTAAAGCATTGGTGGAGGAGTCAGGGAAGCAAGTGAAGGCTCGGCAGAGCGATAATTGTGGTGAATATATCTCGAATGAATTCAAAAAATTCTATAGCAAAGAAGGAATTCAAAGAGAACTCATAGCACCTCATAACCCACAACAGAATGGGGTCACAGAGAGGAATAACAGAACGATCGTGGGTGCTGCACGAACTATGATGCATGACTAGGGCCTACCAATGCACTTGTGGGCAAAAACATGCAACACGACGGTTTATGTGAAAAACCGTTGTCCTCATAGAGTACTTGGCATGAGTACACCTAAAGAAGCTTTTACTAGTAAGAAGCCAGATGTTTCTCATTTAAAGATTTTTGTCTCATCTGTTTACATTCATGTGACCAAGGACGCCAGGAAGAAGTTGGAGCTGAATACAGAAGTTGGGATATTTGTGGGGTACATAGAAACACCCCATAATTATCGTGTGTGTTTTCCAAAAAGTCGAATGACTGTGGTGCGACGGGATATAAAATTCAATGAGGAGAAATCGATGAATTTGTCGCTTGAGAGGGAGCTACACTTGCATGCAGAGGAGGAACTTCTTGTTCCCAAAGATGAGCCTCAAGATGTGGACAAGCCACAGGAGAAGGATCATGGAGTGGAGGAGTCCACCCATGCAGAACCAAACATTAGAACTAGTAGAAGGCATACCACAGAAGCTGAGAGGCTGAAGCTTGATGCGGCATAGAATGTAGGAGTCCCTACTTCACAGCGCAAACCTGACTGATTCATTGGATACATAGCTCTCATGAGAAAGTGTATTGTGACAGAGCCATCTTCCTTTGAGGAAGCAGTGTAGGAGCCCACATGGGTAGATGCCATGGTGGATGAGTATGACTCCATTGTCAGAAACAATGCTTGGGAGATTGTTCCAAGGCCGGTTGGTAAATCAGTGGTAGGTTCAAGATGGATCTACAAGGTAAAACAAGTTGTTGATGGGAGTGTCGAGAAGTATAAAGCAAGATTTTTTGTCCCGGGCTTTTCACATCGAGGGGATTGATTATGAAGAAACCTTTGCACCTGTCACATGGTATTCTTGCATAAGGACCATCCTTTCTCTCTCAACGCAGATGGGTTGGCACATTCATCATATAGATGTGAAGATTTCATTTCTTAATGGGATCATTGAGGAAGAAGTGTACATTGAGAAGCCTGAAGGATTTGAGATCTTCAGCAGTGAGTCGCATGAGTGCAGACTCAAAAGAGCACTGTATGGGCTGAAGCAAGCACCCAGTGCTTGGTACACACGGATCGACAACTATTTCACTGGACTTGGCTTCACCAAGAGTGAGGTGTGAAAACTTATACCAAATTGTGGTGGAGGGTAAGCTTTTAATCATTGTTTTTTATGTTGATGATTCAATACTAACAGGTGATGAGCAGTTGATACACTCATGCAAGGAGGAACTTGCAAAGGAGTTTGAGATGAAGGATTTGGGCCTCCATCATTATTTCCTTGGGTTGGAAATATGGCAGTGAGAAGGTGAACTGTTTTTGTCTCAAGGCAAGTATGCTCGGGAGATACTTGGTAAGTTTCACATGCAGGACTGCAAGCCCATGGATACTCCTCTTCCAAGAAACTAGAGGAAAGAGGATGCCACATCAACAGAGGTAGTGGATGCTATTGTCTATCGACAATTGGTGGGTTCACTCATGTATTTAGTTAATACAAGACCAGACATATGGTATGTGGTGAACAAGCTTAGTCAAGCGATGGCTAAGCCTACCAGGCTCTTTTGGAAGGCAAACAAGCATGTCCTAAGATATCTCAGGGGCACATATGAGTATGGCTTATGGTACAAACATACGGATGAGGTAAAGTTGGATGGCTTCATAGATGCAGATTGGGCAGGCAGCCCAACAGACAGAAAGAGAACATCAGGAGGGGTTTTCAGTAACAGATCTACAACAATTTCTTGGTATAACATGAAACAAAGATCTGTGGCACTCAGTTCAGCGGAAGCGGAATATATGGCAGCAAGTCAAGCTACATGTGAGGTTATCTAGATGAGGAAGATCCTGGTCGGTTTGTTCAGTTCTCATTTAGATCCTAAAGTGATACATTGTGATAATCAGAGTTGCATTAAAATCTCAATTAATTTTGTGCTTCATGATATATCTAAGCATACAGATATCCGTTATCATCATATCAGAGATTGTGTGTAGCGGAAGATCATGTTGCTTTAGTACATTCCTACAGAAGATCAGGATGTAGATATTCTGACGAAGGTGCTCACCAGGAGAAAATTCGAATACCATAGAGACAGGATCGGGGTGAAGGATAATCCCTATCTTATTGAGAGGGAGTGTTGAGATTCAACAAGACAATGATCTCAGTGAAAATTAAGCTCCTTCATGAAGTGGGGCCCGCAGGATATTTTTAGGTGTATGTTTACTTTTAGAATGGTGAGCATATTCTAAAGTTAGCAGGATGATAATTCTAGATGGTTGAGAAAATTATATCTTTGGATGAATTTCTATTTTTAGAAGATTGGGTGAAGTCTATTTAGAGATTGCTAATCTAAAAATAGATGCATGTCGATTATTATAGACCTTAATAATAATCAGACTCTAAATATCAACTTATTATCTTGGAGCACTTTATTTTAGTGAACAGGTGTGGCACATCAGTGGGCTGAAGGAATTATGCAATTCCTAGGGTGGTTGGTGACTCATGCATGGAGGACTAAGTTATAACTGATAGTGGCAAGTTGTGACAGAGTTGGAAAAGTAGTTATGTCAATTGTTGTTTAGTTAAACTCAGTTGTGCTAATTGTATCTAGTTCTAACTTAAGATACACTAGTGAGAGTTCAGTGAATTAATTATTTAATTAATTCACAACTAGAGACTCACTTGCAATTGAACAAATACAACAATTAACTACTTGCATGTCAGTTCTAGTCGAGACCCAATGGAGAGATAGGTGAAAGGGTGAGATGGACTATATGTTGTGACTATAGTGATGCATTCAATACATCTACACAGACATTGGAGTTGCCAATGAGGATTGCGCAGTCAAGGCAAGGCAAGATCGAATTCATTCAGGGATCTTCTTCAGCAGGGATTGCGCAGTGGAGGCGGGTTGTCAAGAGGCAAGAAATTGGTGCATAGATATGCAAATTTCTGCATGACAGTGTGTGATGATTTTTTATTTTACCGAGAGCTTGATGTACTAAGCTTTGTATGATATTTTTACATGTTCCATTGATATACATAATATATGATAGATGGGCTTTTTAGCTTTAAGCTTTCCTAGTAAAACATTCTTGTTATGTGCGATTGATTTGCTTCATATGTGTTTTGCAATTGGTGATTTAATTTCCACAAAGAATTAAGTGGAAGGATTATGTATTTAACATAAGATTAATTTGTTAGATCAGGGGAGTCCAGTAATATACATGCATATTGTATAATTTCTACAAATTTGTTAGAATTTGTCCCTCGTGTTGGGTTTTTGATATATTATTTTCGTTTTACCTGTGCTTTGCATGTTTATGGAAAAAAATTGTATTTCTATATCCTGCCCTTAGAATATTGTTCCTGGAATTTAGCCGCCAATACTCTTCCTCTCTTCTTAGGTGATCGTGAAGAGATTTGAATGTTTATGCTTCTTTATGGAAATCAAATGAACCTATCGTGGTTGATTCCATTTGTCCCTGTAGAAAGGCCAGTTGGTTTTATGTGTCGAGTATAGCATATTTCCTTTCAGACTTAGTTCCTTTTATCCAGTTTTTTGATGTTTGATTTTAATCTTTTGATTTTAACTTCCCAAATAGAGATGGAACTTCCATCAACCCGCCCTCACCAAGAGCTCGAGACCATTAGAGAGAAATAAAAAGAGTCAAGCTAGAGAGGAGAAAATCTAAAGGGAACAGGGCTAAGGTGAATGAAGGAAGAGACAAGAAGGTTGATAGGGCGATAGTCTGAGCCACACCAAGGGAGAATGAAGGATTTCAGATAGAGGTTTTCCTTGAGCATACAGTCGGAGGCAATGAAGTAGTCAACTCTAGCTGTAATGTGGCATGGTCCAATGCGCTTATTGTTCTAGGTATAAAGGAATTTCCGAGGCTTTACATTTAAGAAGCAAAGTTTAAGGATTGAGTCTTCCATGTCTTCTTGGGAAGCATCTCTAACCAAGGAGCCTCCTCTTTTCTCATTTTGACCCAGGGTAGTGTTGAAGTCTCCCCCAAGTATACAAAAACTCCCATACTCAGATTCTTTTAATTCCAATAAATGACTTGCAACACTCTTATTTTTCTCTAAAGTTGAGAGACATATATATATATTTATTACTGAAACATTTTGTTTTAGTTCTAAAATCTTGAAAGATATTGCTATCCAATGGTTATTTTTTAAAGAACTTACCAATTGTAATTTTGCAGGGTTCCACATTGTGCAGAGGCCTCTTGAAGCACATCTTGAACTATTGGCTTCTATTTTGATGAATTCCCACAGAGAACGGTGAGTAGAGAAGATGTCATTCTCGCTTAATTTAGTCCCTTGGAGCATTGCGACGTTTGGTTTTTCTTTTTGCATTAAGGACTTCACTTCCATCATTCACTTTCTAGAACCAAGACCTCTACAATTCCAGGAGATAACCTTCATTATTTACCTTTGGAGGTTGTTGTCCCTTTTACTGAGCTAACTGCATTTCCTTTCTTTCCCCCTTTGGTTCCAAGGTCGATGTATTATAATATTCATAATAAATTGAATATCAATTTAAATACCATTTGACTAAACCATACCTAGAAAAGTTATAATATACTTAATATGTAATAGATAAACTTAAAACCATACTTACTTATACACGTTATTATATTTAATATTATACACAACATAGCATGTTCCACCAAAACAGTAAAAACAAAAGTCGTGATTGTGTATCATGAGTAAACATTATCTTGATGAGTATTCTATTTCTAGTATACACAATATTATATATAACCTAACAAGTTCCACCAAAACAATAGACTCAAAAGCCATGATTGTGTACTATGAGTAAACATTATACTGATCACTTTTTATTTCTAAATATTAATTTTTATTTAGCTTGATATTAAAAATTCATAGTAAATTAAATATAGATAATATTGTTGTTTATTTGTTTTATGTTTTAGAATTTTTGGCTAAAATTTAGTGGAACAATTTTTTGTCAAATGTATGTGTGTGTTTTTTTGAAAGTATAAATAGATTCAGCAAATGAAAAGTCGTGAAAAATCTTTAGAGCAATAAAATTGTACAAAGTTAACAAATCAAACTTTGTAATTAAACAAATTCCTATTAAATTTTAAGCAAATTTAATCCAAAAATATACCAAATACCTTTCAACATAAAACAATTAAATAAACACTCCCATAATGATGTCCATAAGGTAAACAAAAACCAACCAACCATAGCGAGTGAGTACCACGCAAACTTCACTGGGAAAGATGAGACGATGTGGTGAGCCTAACATATCTTTTCCACCCCTATGTTCTCCACGTATGGCCATCGTGTAAAGTTCATGATCCCTGAATCAGTGCTAATCCATTTCCCTTCACATTGCATCTGGGCAGAGATAAATATTTTAAGATGCAGGTGGTGGAAAAAAAAAATGTTGAACATATATCCCAAAAAAATAATAGTTATATACATAAGCCCTGAATGCTCGATGTTGCCTTAGCACACCGTTTCAAACAAAATTTTCCCACCAACTCCCTAATGCACTCCCTCAAAACAGGTGAAAAGAAACTCTAGAAAAAAAGTAATGAAACTACAGAAAAAGTAATGCAGGCACAAGATTAACAAGAGAGGATTGAGCACAGATAACTCTTGCTAAAACTACTACGCTGGTGACGTGGATAGGAAGGTTTGGGGAATTGGAGCTGTAATGATTTTTGCCCTCCCCTGGAAAAAAATCCTCATGTAACCTTGTCAATGTACTGTGGAATATATGAATCACTGAACAACTGCACCGTGAAGAAGTAAAAGCATGTACAAATTCCGAAACCTGTACCAGATGAACTTGAAACATTGCGAATTATTTTTGAAATGACATTTTGGAATGTTTTACGTGCTCTAATATATACGTTTCAATAATAATAATAATATGCAATCAGATGAGACTCTAATACATGTTGTTTTGTTGTTTTTTTTAAGTATAATCTTTTTTTTTTTTTGTTTTGTTTTGTTTTTTTTTTTTTTTTTTTTTTCTATATATTAATCCTTGAATGGATTCAACCTCTTGACAATTTTCTTAGCTATTTAGATTTTGTAGATTGCACAACTTAAACTTGTTGTTCCAAAAAATTTATGTTGGATTTCATACAAAATTGACAAAAAATATATATTTGTAAATAGGTCAAATTGTAAAACGGTGAGACTAGGTTTTAATCATAACATTTTCTTTTTTCCAATTGCTTTAAAATATATACACATTATTTTTGTTTAACGATATAGAAAGAGAAAGTTGACATTGAAATATTTTATCTATGGTCCATATTGATTTTTTTTTATCATCAACAATATTTTTTAAATGCCACATATTAATTTTATATTGTAAGTTGAATGAATTATACATCCCTAGTATTATTCTTCTTAGGAAGTATTTGAATTTAATTGATTCCAATTATTTTTTTTAAACATTGAAATATTTTAAAGTAAAAATTAAAATAATCTTTTTAAAACTTTTTCTCTACACATATATATGTATATATGAAATTTATAATGAAACAAATTAGTTAATATAGATATTGAAATATTTCTTTATGGTGTATTGAAGTATTTTTAAAAAGCATACAAATTATACATCTTGCTCATAGTGAAAAGTGAAAATATATATATTTTTTAATCTTTCTCTAAAATTAATATAAAATTATGTTATTTGACATAGGTATCTAAATATTTTATTTATAGTTGAGAGTGAGGATGAAATATTTTTACCACATTGCCTTCATGCATATGTATTCGTTTTTGTTTTCTATAGTGGACATTGTTTTATTTGCTTTTTATTGTGATTTTTATTTTTAAAATGACATGTGTCAACTTTACCTTGAACACAAACAAAATCATGAATGGTAGGTTATAGAATGTGTCTCCTTGCAATTATGATATTATATGAGAAAAACGAAATTATATTCATGTGCAAATTTTAGTAAGATTGATGTATAATTTTGTACATTTCATTTAAAATTTCTTAATTGAAAATTTGAGTATTTTTATAAAATAGTTTTAATTTTTTTTAATATTATTTTTATAAAAAACATTTTCTTTGATAATTTGACTATTTTACAAATAAATATAATTATATATTTAAATATTTACAATTTGATAATTTGACTATTTTACAAATAAATATAATTATATTTTTAAATATTTACAATTTGATAATTTGATTATTTTACAAATAAATATAATTATATTTTTAAATATTTATAATTGGATATTAATAGTTAAATTATCTAAAACTTTTAAAATGTATCCCTTGCTTCAAATAATAAGCAAAGAGGCATGTTCTTGCATATCTAAAATCCTTTAAAATCACTTGAACTTATTATTATTAGTCCCTTCTCTGGACCCTCTATTTATTCTTTCATTTTCATGATTTGTTTTTTAGGATTTTTCTTAAATTATTAAACAATTTTATAATTTTTGAAAAGTGTATTTCTTATTTTTTATTGACCTAGAGCACTTAGATGAGACATAATAGCCTTAGTAGAGTGTATTTTTATTTTCATATTCATTTTCAAGAAACAGAAGACTAATTTTGTAAATAACCATTCTCTTGGTAAGTACTTTGACAAGGTTATGACCATTCAGTAAGTGAGTTTTTTGATAGTAACATAACATTGTTATGCTTGACATGTTATTGCTCTACCAAATGATACCAAAACTAACAGGGTGCTAAGTCCTTACATAAGTGGGGATGGGAGGTTAAACAAATATGTGGATGAAGCTTTCACTCTGTAGAGTGCTATAGTGTGCAAGCTATAGTAAAGTCTAATGGAAAAGAGTAACTCAATTTTATTTCAAATAGACTTGATGTACTTGGAAAATATTTGAAAAATATTATTTGTTAGGAAAGCTTTCATTGTATTATTAGGTTTCCTCAGAGTGTGAAGATGCCAAGAATTTTTCATTTTGTAGAGGGAGAAGATGTGAAAAAATTTATATTAAAAGATAAAGGTATAGGCGAAACATTCATTTTCCTTGACCTTATAGTTTATAGTTTCACATTGTTTAATGATATCTATAATTTCACCGAGCGTTCTCGCAATTCTACATACATTTTGAGAAATCTCCGCGGATAAATTATTTATCTTACAGATTGACACCGTTTGGTTTGGTTATGTTTTTGCAATATATTTTGAAAACATTATCGATTTAGAAGCTTCGATATTCTAATGAGTTGGTAGATGTGTTATAAAATATCTGGGTCTCCCTTGAGAGTTTGATTACTATGTCAAAATACCACTATAGCAATTTTTCAAGGATTGTTACATTGTAACAAAATTTTATCATTGTAGTCGACACTTGGGTTTTTTTTCAAAGCGCGAGATGTTATATTAAACCTCCGTATCTGATAGAGCATCAAATTAACTACTAAGCAATCAATTTTCAGATGCCTGATATCGTTTAGGTTTAGGTTTAGTCACTTGTTTAGTCGATGGAAGAATGATGTATTTATATTGAAACTTTACGATTAGAATTTTGCAAACTTAAATAATTGTGCAAAGCTAAACCGAGTTTGAATGTTGTTTAGAATAATTTAATTTTCCAAACTTGAGTTTAGTCAGTTGTTTTGTGGATGGAACAATAATGTATTTATATTGAGAGACTTTATGATTAGAATTGTGCAAAGTCAAATCGAGTTTAAATGTTGTTTAAAATAATTTAATTTTCTAAAATTAACAAGGTTTTAGATAGAATTTTAACATTTAATTAAAACTAAATCTCACTCAAACCAATAAATCTAGATATAAAAAATTAATTAATTTTAAAATTTAATAATGAGCCTGACTACCTAGTCAAGCTAGCCAGACTTGGTAAACATTGCAAATGGAATATTTAATGCGTAACCTGAAATGAGAAATTTGAATAAGCGTGTTGTCAAACTTGTTATTATCATTCCTGAAATGAACGATGCACAATTTAATCACGACATTCCCAACACAGAAATAAGTAGCCTTGGCGCAGATATTTAAATTGAACGAGCTACAATATCTAACAGTGACAAATTTATTACATCATTTCTATTTCAATACACAAGAAAAGAATAAAGGTGTAAAACAAGGCTGCTGGTAATTAAAAAAAAAAAAAATCAAACTAAATAAAGGTGTCAAGAAAACCCATGGATGACATTTTGGGAAGTAACAACTTCAAATTGCAAGAAAAATCGTAACAACTTCAAATTGCTAATTTCACATATAACACAGATTTACAAGTGTTTATTTCTTAACTTCCCGTAGGATTCGGGTTATAATAAATAAAAATAACAATCACAGTAATGATGAGGTATGGAATAAATAAAATAAAATATATTAAAACTTAATCAACAAGACATTCACAAGCGCAAATGATTATTCGCAGAATAAGATTTGAGTCCAACTTTAAATTGTGAGGTTGAATTTCATTTGCCAAGTTTGATTCTAAAAAGTACTCTGCTTTACTCAAAATATAAAATCAAAACTCTATTAACTTTTTTCCGCAAAAGTCTTGACCCACTCTCACTCTCTGACCGAATTTATAGCCCTGCTCAGAGTTCGGCCGAGAAGACTTTTACCTGATGGTCATTTTTGATGGCCTTAAAAAGGAGACTCTGGCTTCTGTCGTTATTTTCTATTTTCACGTCCAGGTTTGAAAAAATGGGAAGGGCAGCCTTCAATTCTAATTCAGAAAGAACGTTCTACAGAAATAAATGGTTATCGAATTTAAGATATAATTTGTACATTTTATTTAATTTAAATATGTTTAAACTTTTTAAATATATGAAAATACTAGTGTATAATAAGATATAATAAATGTGTTTTTAGGGGTTGAATTTATTCTATATTGTAAGATTTTAGATTTTTATGATTTATATCCTAAAATGTTTTTAGGATTAATCACATCATAAGATTTAGAGACTTTGAAATTAACTATATCTAAAAATATATTTTAATATTTGAGAATGCGCAATAAAATATAATAAAAACAAAATTAAGAAATTAAATTTACTCTATATTTTTATATTTCAGTATTTGAGAGTGTATAATAAAAATTAATAAAAAAATTTTGGATGTTGAATCTACTTTATAATAATAATAATAATAATATAATTTAATAAGCAAATGTTATTTTAACTATAATTATATATTAAAAAAATGTTATTTTAAGCATAATTAGCACAATCACATTTACCAATGTGGTTGATATAAATTGATAGAAATAGATTTACAACCACATTCACCAATGTGATTGATATAAGGGGATAAGCCTATATCCACCACCCACCACGTGTATTTTACCAAAATAATCATTATATATTTATGAATATAATTACTAATATATTTTATATATCTACTTATAATATATTAATAACACTAACTATATGTATTCTATATATTAAACTAATATATAACTAGCAATTGCACCACATGTTGCAAAGGAAACGCCAAAAGGTTGCGGTATATGAAAGAATAGCATATAAGAAAGAAAAGGTAGTAGGAACTTTCTCGGCTCCAACTAATCCTCGAGAATAAGGGGTGGAGAATTATGTTTACTGGACCTCAAATCAAAATATCCATATTGGGTAATTGATATGGAACAACTTCTTTGTTATTAATTGCATGTAAGGTGTGTTTTTTCATAATGGATGAGACATTGTAGCCAAAGTACTCAAGACCTCTATATGACCAAATATGCATGTTTATTTTATTTTTTATGCATGAAGGATGCACTTGGTTTTTATAACCAAGTTGGGCAGACTCAGTACTACATAAAGGGGGGTTTTAAGACAATATTTAAGACAATTTTTTGGTAAATTGTCTTAATTTGAGACAAAAGAAAACCTGTGTATTGTCTTAAATATTGTCTTTAAGTGGATGTCTCAAATTAAATTGTCTTAAAATATTGTCTCTATAAAGACAATATATAACACAATAATTTTTGTCTCTCCAGAGACAATAGTTGCACTACAACACAAAGGGGGGTTTTAAGACAATTTTTGGGTAAATTGTCTTAACTTGAGACAATTTCGTTTTTGTCTCTCCAAAGACAATAGCTAGAATTAAAAACATATTGTCTTTATGGAGACAATGTCTTTAATCTTATCTATTGTCTATGTAGAGACAATATAAAACAATGAATCCAAAAAAATATCTCACCATTAAAATAAATCAATATAAAAAAATTAATTAAAAAAATCAACAATATCATTGAATAATTCATGTTAGGGTACAGTGGAATCGAACCACCAACCTCCTGCATGGCAGGTGCTCTTCCAATGAGCTATCACCCTTAAAGAATTATGTGAGGAGTTATGGCAGTCCTTGAAATTGTATAATAGGCATTGATTTTAAAAAAATGTTCAACACATAATGGCATAATCCTTGTAAAATATATAATCACGCAAGCCCTTATTTTAATAAAACTAGAAATTGCACCATGTGTTGCAAAGGAAATGTTGTAAAGCAGTAAAATAGGAAATAATAGTATAGAGGAAAAAA
Organism: Pinus albicaulis; assembly: GCA_034641835.2. Classification (NCBI taxonomy): domain Eukaryota; kingdom Viridiplantae; phylum Streptophyta; class Pinopsida; order Pinales; family Pinaceae; genus Pinus; species Pinus albicaulis. The sequence goes on along the minus strand of CM076574.1, from coordinate 1,245,495,739 downwards.
TATTAAAATTTCAACCAAAGTTAGACTTAATTTTAAATTGAAAATTTTAAAATTTCAACCAAGTTTTTGGCACCTGATTAACAACATACTGTTTGGGGAATTTGAAATCAGCAATACATTATATTGTTTTTGTTGCCGTGTGTAATATTTTCCAACTATGATAGGAAAGAGAGCACTGTATTGGGCACCTGATTTCTCAGTAATTCACAGCATGCTATTTGCGACATCTGATTTTTCAGTAATATGGCATACTATATTTTTTGCCTGTGATGTTTTCAGACTATGATAGAAAAAAGAGCACTGCTTCAGGCACTGGATTTCTTAGCAATACATCATATTGTTCAGGGCATCTGATTTTTCAGCATCACAGCATATAGTTAATGTTGGAGTCTGCGAGGACTGTATTACAACATTTTGCATTATCATGCTACTGCTCTATGCTTGCAATTACTTATGTTTCTTGTCAATACAGTGTATTATTTTCAATGCCTATAATATTTCCTTTCCATGATATCAAGGAAACCTCTATTTTCGGCACCTGATTAACATCGGGCTGTTCGAGGCATTTGAATTCAGCAATATAGTTTATTGTTTCTGCTACCCTGTGTGATATTTTCCAACTATGATAGGAAAATACAGTGTATAGGAAAGAGAGCACCTGATTTCTCAACAATACATAACATTCTATCTGAGACATCTGATTTTTGAGTAACACAACATACTGTATATGTTTCCTGTGATGTTTTCCGATTATGATAGTGAAAAGAGCATTGCTTCAGTCTCTAGATTTCTTAGCAGTACAACATACTGTGCGGGGCATCTGATTTTTCAACATCACAGCTTATACTACTCAGGGTATATGATTTTTCAGCAGTAAGTCATAATACATATTTCATTGTCTGTGATATTTCCAAATATGAAATTAAATAAAGGACAGATCACTTTGAGGCACATGATTTCTGCACAGGAAGTTATGTATCAAGCACTAAAATCCAAGGACTGAGTTTTATTTCTACCATGCGAAGCCTTTATAAGTTTCTGCGGGCATAGGAGGTTCTTTATGTTTTGTTCCTTCATTTTTTCATGATTTTCTGCAAAAATTTAAACAAATACAAAGGGTTGGTTTCAGATGCATTGTGTTTGGGTCAACTTCCTAGTATATGGCCTAGGCTGGTCTTGTAGACCTACTTAATCTGATGCTTTATATTCTTCAATATATTTTAAATCTATTTGGTTGTAGTTTTGTATTATTTTATTTCATATGGGTTTTCGGGTAATATAACTGCCCATTTCACTAATAAAAATCTTTCTTTGCTTTACCATGAACTTTTGAAGGGCACTGCAAGACTTATTTTTCAACCTGCCAAAGAAGGAGGTGGAGGTACTACTCACATGATTTGTGAAGGTGCACTCGGAGATGCAGAAGCCAGATTTGAAATGCATTTTACACCTATTCAATCAACTGGGACAATATCATCAAAGCCCAGGGCCAATTTTGGTAGGGTCGAGTATTTTCGAAGTTTTTATAGAAGGAAAAGGTGGACATACAACTATCCCACACATTACTGCAAATCCAATCGTAGTTACATCCTTTTCAATTTTGTGCCTACCAAAGATTGTTTCTCGAGAGAGTGATCCTCTTGAGTCTTGACAATGTATATATAACTCTTTTGTTGTCTCGTTCTTGGTTGACTAGTTTCTTTCATTTTTAATAGTAGGTTGCAGTAACAATGTTTACAATGCAATCAAGGATAAATATTAAAGTTTCCCTATATAAATTTTCATCCTCAATTTTAAGAAAAGTATAATAATATTTGTGTCAGATTATTGATCAATCTATATCAGTTTTCTAGCTTTAGGTTTCAATGATCCCATATAATAACTTGTAGACCATCTTACGAGGTAGGAAATGGTACACTCTATAACAAACAATATAACTGTAAAGGAATAACAACCCCTAGAAAAACTTGTATACCATCTTACAAGGAAATGGTACAACCTATAACACATAATGTAACTGTAAAGGAATAGAATCCCCTCGAAATATGCTGTGAGTTTGGAATCTGTGAAATTGTTGGTCTGCTTTCATAATCTGTTACAAGCAAGGATAAAAAATTAACCATACTAACAATGCCTAATTTTGGATGTTACAATTAATGGAATATGTACAACACTATGAATAAAAGAAACCATCAATGGACCTATTTCTGGAGTTGCTTCCAGTCCTTTCTAACTTGGTACAAGGCCATTTACTCTGCCTCTAGACTTGGTCAAGCAACAGAGTATCGTCTTCTACACCAATTGATTTCCCCCACAAAGATTAAAGACAAAATCTGTCATGAAATTTCTTCCATCAATGTCTGTAACCCAATCAACATCATTATAGGTGCTTCCCTCATTTCCTTGCCCTCCAATTACTCTAGCTAAAAAACAATCTCGTAGTGCCTTGCAGGCATGAGAATATATTTCAAATTGCTGACCAACGATTCAAGATAAGATTTGACAACACTCTACTAAACCCTTCCTTCCCTTGCATGAAAATATATGTCTCAGTAATCATTCTCATCAGGAAGGAATAAGGCATCATACCAGGAGATAGATGCCCCCACTCAGACCTATTTTTTAGGCCATCAACATTAACAAGGAAGGAACTTGGCACAAGAAAATTGCAACCTTGTGCTAATCAAGTAGCTGACAACAGCAAGATAAAAAATCGTGGTGACTGGCACCTAGGAGATAGAAAAATCCATTCAAATGGTTATTAACACCTCCAAAACAATCTCATTTGCAAGGGTGACCTTGCCCTACACAACCCAGAGAGCAAAATAAGTCTCTAGAAAATTTCCAGGGATAAAATTGTAAGTTTTCTTAAGATAACATGATACAACAAACTTGGTAATGAAATGTGGCTCAGAGTGAGTGCCATGCTCCCTAAAGAAAATTTTGCATTCATGCCAAGAGGATTTTATGGATATAGTAGTATTTTCTACCAAGAATTGATTCAATAACACATTGGGGCCTATAAAAAAACATTTATGAATATGCCCAAGGTCATCCTAATATGCATCCAATCCTAACCATTCTCTAACAAGGAGACTAGGTACGTGACTCATGAGGCTTGAAACAACCTTGTGTGATAATTATAAAGGAACATAAATTCCTCCATCCCACAACCAAATGAGTGCAATGTTTGAATTATGTTTGGTTTCACTATTCTTCATTTATCGAAGTCGTGTTTATGTTTTCACTACTGTTTGTTCCTTCTTGGGTCATTGGCCTTGACTAATTCAGTGATCTGATGTATGATGTGAAGGACCTTGTGGATAGGGAGCAAAAGTGTGTGAATATTGGAAAAATACATGCTTGTGGGCAAGATACACATGCTCTTCTTGGAGCTACCAATTTTCTTCATAAACACAAGATAAATGTCAGGTGCTTAGCATGCCTCTATATTTTAATGTGATACACCAGATGCAAGTGATAAATAGTTCAAACTTTAAACTGAAGGATGATACATGTTCAGATGGATTCAATTTTTTTTTCTTACTTGAGTTTAAATTTTACCTAGACTATACGCCTTTCATTATATCCATAGATTTACTGTAATTCATTTATTAGACCTACTTAATATGATGCTTGATATTCTTCAATATATTTTAAATCTATTTGGGTAGTTTTGTATTATTTTATTTCATATGGGTTTTTGGGTAATACAATTGCCCATTTCACTAATGTAAATCTTTCTTTGCTTTACCATGAAATTTTGAATGGCACTGTAAGACTTATTTTTCAACCGTCCAAAGGAGGTGCAGGTACTACTCACATGATTTGTGAAGGTGCACTCGGAGATGCAGAAGCCAAATTTGAAATGCATTTTACACCTATTCAGTCAACTGGGACTATAGCATTAAAGTCCAGGGCCAATTTTGGCAGGGTCGGGTATTTTTGAAGTTGTTATAGAAGGAAAAGGTGAACATCCAGCTATCCCAAAAATTACTGCAGATCCAATAGTAGCTACATCTCTTGCAATTTTGTGCCTGCCAAAGATTGTTTCTCGAGAGAGTGATCCTCTTGAGTCTTGACAGTGTATGTATAACTCTTATGTTGTCTCTTTCTTGGTTGATTAGTTTCTTTCATTTTTAATAGTAGGTTGCAGTATCAATGTTTACAATTCAATCAAGGATAAATATTAAAGTTTCCCTATGTAACTTTTCATCCTCAAGTTTGAGAAAGTATAATAATATTTGTGTGAGATTATTGATCAATCTATATCAGTTTCCTAGCTTTAGGTTTCAATGATCCAATATAATAACTTGTAGACCATCTTACGAGGCAGGAAATGGTACATTCACTAACAAACGATATAAATGTAAAGGAAGAGAAACCCCTAGAAAAACTTGTAGACCACAAGGAAGGAAACAGTACAACCTATATCAAATAATGTATCTGTAAAGGAATAGCACCCCCTCGAAATATGTTGTCAGTTTAGAATCTGTGAAATTGTTGGTCTGCTTTCATAATCTGTTACAAGCAAGGATAAAAAAGTAACCATACTAACAATGCCTAATTTTGTGTGTTACAATTAATGGAATATGTACAACACTATGAATAAAATAAGCCATCAATGGACCTATTTCTGGAGTTGCTTCTAGTCCTTTCTAACTTGGTACAGGGCCATTTACTCTGCCTCTAGACCCTGTCAAACAACAGAGTATTGTCTTCTACACCAAATGATTTCCCCCCACAAAGATTAAAGACATAATCTGTCATCAACTTTCTTCCATCAATGTCTGTAACCCAATCAACATCATTATAATTGCTTCCCTCATTTCCTCTCCCTCCAATTACTCTAGCTAAAACCCAATCCCTTAGTGCCTTGCAGGCATGATAATATATTTCAAATTCCTAACTAATGATTCAGAGAACGATTGAGCAGGGGACGGTATATAAGAATATTAATTTGGGAAGACAATACAAGTAAAATTCAAAATAAAATAAACAGAGCTCTCCTGGACCAGGCATGAACCAGTTTTTTCTGATTGTCAAACACTACACGGTACCCTTGCTATTGGATATTGCCATCAATGGAGAGCCCACCAGTGTTTCCATCAAATGATTGAAGTTGAAAATGGCATAAATATCCATGAGAATCATATAATTAGTACTACAAACCCCTTCTACAGGAATAGGAATTCCTGTAACTGATTCTAGTTATCCGATTTTGTGCACTCACCAACCATTACAGGAATGCCATGAATTCCTCAACAACTACTCACACATCTCTTAAATTTCTACTCACAAATAACAGAGACATTTGATTCCATAATCAACACATAAACAGAGGCCTTAATAAAATCAAATGCATATAAAAATGTTGAATTCAATACAAAGATGCTCCATGGCTTGATTACACTATTTTTCAGATTGTCAAACACTACATGGTACCCTCGCTGCTGGATATTTCCATCAATGGAGATCCCACCAGTGTTTCCAACAAAGGCAAAGTAGAAAATGGCAAAACTATCCACGGGAATGATATAATTAGTACTACAAACCCCTTCTATAGGAATAGGAATTCTACATGAATAGGAATTTCTGTAACTGACTCTTGTTATCTGATTTTGTGCACTTACTCACCATTACAGGAATTCCATGAATTCCTGATCAACTGCTCACACATCTATTAAATTGCTACTCACAAATAACAGAGACTTTTGATTCCATAATCAACACATAAACAGAGGCCTTTATAAAATCAAATGCATATAAAAATGTTGAATTAAATACACATATCTATGCTCCATGGCTTGATTACACTATATGGGCACATTATGCCCTGACCTCTCCCCTCATTCTTACTATATACTTCTATTCTTGTCTCCACCTCCCTAATGCCCGTAAGCTTACAAATGCTTCATTAAAACTTAGAAATGATAACTATTTCGGTTTGGATCCTATTATATTGCTACAATTGACCCTAAGATCTTGCCAATATTTATCTCCTACAATCTGTCATACCTTAACAACGTAGATTTGCACTCAACTAATTCTCTCTAGAAACTCCTTTAATAATTTGAATAATTACAAAATTACAGAACCCACTCCCTTGGTAAATGTCAAGCCCCTTGGTTTTATCAACAAGGTGGAAGCTTGAGAACTATGCACCTGCAACACCTTTCCAGCAGCTCACAGACATCCTTCCTCAAAGCTTGTGGAATCAGACTGGTCTGTTGACTACTTGTTAAGCTTTCCATTTATGTCACCAAGCTTCTTCTCAATCTCACATTAATCTCACATAAATCCCAAATTTTGTGGGCTAGATGTGGGGTAAATCTTGGTGTAGAAATACAGAGTGCAGGAAACAGTTGATGTAATGTTGGCATCAGGATTTCATTCTCCTATTATGCTTAAGTCCAATTTTGTACATTCAATGATACAGGTGGACTAGTTAATGTTCCATATCCTCATATTTGGGCCAAACCTTATGCCACCTTAATGATTATTTCAATTGTGTTTCATTTGAAAGCTAGCACTCTTTCAAGGGGGGCAAGATGATATTTCATATTTCCAAGGGGATGCTAAGGATATCAAAACTAGTCAATGCGACGATGAGTATTCCTCGTTTCCTTCTTATTTGCTATGAGTCAATCTGTTTTGATTCAGATTCTCTCCTAAGATCTATAAAATTACCTCCCAGTTTTTTTCCTTGTTCATCTCTGGAGTTTTAAACACTATCAAATCTCTATCTTCCAGCTTGAGTGCCTGATTTTCCACACAATTTGTTACTCTTATTGTAGTGCTTCTAATCTGATAAAATTCAATATTATGAATGACTAGCTAACTTGTTTTAACCATTTTTGTTGTTTTAAAAGCTCCCAGTTTTGGCGATAAGCCTTGCCTTTCTAGTGTTTATGATTATCTGAGCCCCCTTTTACTGCAATATCTTGGAAACCAAGAATTTGTAATCTCTTATCTCTACAATCAAGGCATTGACTCTGGCCTGCTTATTTGTATAACCCCCTAATCCTTTCATTGAGATTTTTGTGAACTAACCCCTGTGATCCAGAAGGAAGTCTCTTCCACAACATGCTTTCTGGGGTTTTCTTTTGTTATCTCATTGAAATTGATCTTTATCTGCCCCTCCCTTCGAGGTTTCCAAGACTCCTTGGGAGTAGGCAGCTCTCCTTCATCAGGAACGTATAGGTATAACATACCTCTTTTGGGCATCCAGGTTTGAACCTAGTCATTGGCTATGGAAACTTGTATTTGTTAGTTAGACCACTATAGGGAATAAACTTTGAACCTGTATAAATATTATCAATAGCTCACGCTGGAAAATGTTTGATCCTATTAATTCTGTGCTAGAATCCATTACTCATGTCAATCAACTATTTTCTATTTGACTGCCTTTCTTACAAGACTTGCATCTATATAAGTCCTTGTTATAATATAGTTATATACTTTCCTCAACAAGTAGTTCATTCCATTTAAATCAGAACCATGAAGCAAATATTTGAAAAACACTTTGGAATGCCTCTGAGTTAACAAAAGCTGACATGAATATTGGTTCCCTTAAATTGAATGAATTTTAGCAGAGAGGCATCGGCTCGACACTAGAAATGAAAGACCACAGTTGGGACTTTCACAATTTTCAGCCCTGATAAATCATAGTAGGTATCAAATAGAGAAAACCCACCTACAGATTTTGGGTTGCCAGTCCCTGCCCTGAAACCATCCCTCATTGCAGTATAAGAAGACTCGGCCATACGAGCCATAGAGGTTCTAGAATTGATAATAAATCTGCCATTGCCAGTAGCATCCACCCTGAACACAAAGGCAGGGATGGAGGTGAGAATTATCGAGCGCAGTGTAAAAATTGCAGATTTGGGTACTGCAGTTGCACAAAAAATTAGGGAACTAGAGGTTCCAGACATGCTCCTGTTGACTAAATAGTAAAAACGCGTTTGTTGAACTGTGCCCCTGTCTAAGATGGAAACGAGAGTATCCCTCAGCCTAGACCCAGAAGCCCTGTAGCTCCAATAAAAAGCCCTTCGTTGTCATGGCCACAACCCAGAGCCATTCTTCTGATTACTTTCTTATTCTTTTTATGAAGGGGACTTACAATAAGATATAGTAATTAAATTTGATAAAGAATACACTTCCACCCGACTATTTAACTAGAAATTGCACCAAGAGGTGCAAAGGAATGCCAAAAGGTGAAGCGGTGACTATGGAAGGGAAGTGTCTTGATGTATACAAAGACACTATTCACAATCTATCTGCATACTAAAATGAATAAGGATTTACAAGATAAGGAACTACAATTCAAAAAAAAAAAAAAATACACTGTACCAAAATAGAAGAGAATGAGATTAATAAGTTCACACAATATCACTTTATGAATACAAGATCCACAAGTTCACGTTGCACAGTGAATTGAAAATGGATCTAGAACTAACCTATTCATAAATCAAAAGTATAAAAATAGTGTAACAGATATTTCTTGACACAATTTGAGAAATATTAGCACACATAACACAAAATTGTATCTTCCATAACATATTCAAACCCATTAAGTAACAAAATCAATGGGAAAAACTATCATTGAGCTCACATCCATGAATGCACGCACATAAAATAAAGGTGTATGCAAACCAAAAGGAATTAAAGGATACAAAACAAAGTGCTTATTAATTTAAACGTTCTAACACAATAAACACATTCATCTGTGACAAATAACATTCAAAGTCGGCTACCATTCCCCGTATAACATTTTTTAAAATAACCTCCTTAGCAATAACATTAAACAGACCACTGGAGAGTTGTCTAGAATAGTACATAAGAAGATAACACTAAAGAAACTAGTGTTCTCCCCCATTGAGGGCAACTGACCTCTACCATTCTCCTCTGCACTCCAAGATCAGTCATTTTTGTTGACTGATGCACAATTAGGCTTTCTTTTGGCTTATGCATAATAGGCTACAAAAACAAAGATGTCGATTACGTTCTAATTTTCAATATATTCTTGATGCCAAATTGGCTCCTTGTTATCCTGGAGGAGAGGAATCCACTGTCGATCTTGACGAGTGTCCCATTTGTTTTCTTTACTATCGAAGCCTTAATATGTCAAGATGTTGCTTGAAAGGCATTTGTACAAAATGTTTTTTGTAGATGAAGCCCCCAAATTGTAATCGCCCCGACACAATGTCCCTTTTGAAAAACGTCAAACTATGTTGTGGAGTATAGAGGTGTTAAAACACAAGAGGAGAAAGGAATTGAACAAGCTGAAGAGAAAAAATTGATTGAAGCAAAAATAAGGATGCGACAACAAGAGCTTCAAGCCAAGGGGTAGAGAATGCATAGAAGACAAGAGGCTATGCATGATGGACTGACACTACCTTCTGAAGAAGTTGACAGACATGATCTTCCTGTTTGCAATGCAATATCAGATACTAATGGGGTCAATGCCACTCATGGTTCCTTGTAAGATCTAAATGGGATTCATTCAACTCATGGTTCATCTGGGGTTGCTGATACAAGGTCCCAACCTTTGCCTGGTCGATTCAACAGGGACGATGAATTTGACTTGGACCTAGAGGACATAATGGTTATGGAAGCTATTTGAATCTCTATCCAGGAGCATGTTGCACATAGAATCTCAGGACCTTCTTCTTTTTCCTTGGAAAACATTCTTTCGTCTAGACCTGGCCAAACATCTAGGTTGAGGGATAGTTCTGAGTCTACTATGTCACATCCAACATCAGCTGATTCAAGAGAGGTTGTGCCAAGTAGCTCTGTGACAGGGGGCCTTGCTTGTGCAATTGCAACATTAGCTGAAAGACAAGTACTAAATAGTGATTCAACATCTGCAAGGCAAAGCTCTCAAAATAATCAAAGTTGCAGACACCCTGCTGGAAGTGGTGGCATAGAGGGACAGGAGGTTATATATCATAATCCAAACAATGAGCAAAAATTATTAGTCTCTGATATACAGGAAAGAGGGCATGGAAACCGAGAGATAGAAGAGTATCAACAACAGTTATGCATAGAAGAGGATAAAAACATTATGGATATAGGAGGTGGTGACAGAGCTAAGGCCCATGCACCAGACAGTTGGATATAGGCTTCACCTGAAAGCAGACGCGCATTTTCTCCATGTATAAGAGAAGGAAGTCAAGGCTCAATGTTTGATTGGGTACTTGATCATAGTTCTGAAGTAGTTGAAGTTGGGACTAGTTTTTCAAGTAGTGTACCCTCAGCTTCAGACTTACCTTGGGAAGCACCTGAAGTTCCTCACAATACTGAAAATTATGCTGATCCACCTTCCTTTAATGCACAGCTTTATGGGGTCCCCGAGTGTTTTGAAGAATAGATGATGCTAGCATTGGCCATTTCACTTGCTGAGGCCCAAGCACACTCATGAATTTATGGAATCCTTTGTTATACAGACATAACACAATTTGTGATTAGAAGCAGATGTCTTTCTATTACTTTCAACCTTCCCACCATGTTAGGATCATGTACATGTCTGGAAAATACTGACTTGTCATTGAAAGGACAACTTGTTAGGGTTTCCTGTCAATGACCAGCCAGCTAGAAATTGTTTTTTGAGTTGGGGTAATCCATACATTCTGAAGGTTTTTGTTTAAAGGTCACAATTATGAAATCAATTATATGATCAAGGAACTACACTGGAATATAAACTGTATTAATGGTGCAACTAGACAAAGTGAATGTTCCGTGTGCCTTATTTTGTATGGATTCTGTGCCACAGACACCTATACATGAAAATTTTACATGGTTGTTCTCGACCTGATCTGTCATTGGTGTTTAACAACTACAAAGGAAAATTGGATATAATCTTCTTTGCAGATTGTTATGGTTTAGATATTGTATATGGGGTCTGGTTCTAAATTTTTTATTATTATGGATGAAATCATGAATATATTATCGATCAGAAGTTGGAAGCTTGCATATTCAAGAAAGTGTTTTTTTTTCTTCGTAAAAAAAGTTTTTGACAAATTGATATTTTCCTTCCTCTCCTTATTTATCATATATTTTCTCAGTTAATTTGTTAGAACGAGCTTGATACCTCTTACTTCCAGGTATTTATGAAGGGCCTTCTGTAAACTCTCATCCAAATGGCTACAACCCAATAAACATAAGATCCAATCAAATCAATAAGATCCAATCTATAAACCAAACCTATATATATTTAAAACCCTCAAAATCCTAAAGTTCCAAAGTTCTAAACCCTAGAGCTTACTGGGGAAACAACAGTGAAGGAAAAAGAATGACATGAAAAGACTTGTTGAAAATATTGGACAGGTGAGATAGAAAATATTGGACAGGTGAGATATAATTACAAGGCCAAAATTTTCAATAGTCAACTTCTATAATAGAAAATAGTGCATCATTGAGAGGAGTTGAAAGTAAAAACTATTAATCTTCATATAAGAATTGTTGCATTAAGAAGTGAGCAAGTTTCATGTGAGAGACTGTCATAATGCAAGATAACTTGGGTTTCCATCTGTCTGCCACTCAGTTGAAAGCTATCAAACAAGTATGCAGTACCTTAAAGCTAGAATTGACACAATACAATGAAGTGGGTGGAATTTCCAACAGGTTCTTATGGAATTTCATAATAACTGCACACATTAGCATATAATATAGGCCCTGACATTACAAAAACACAGGACATGAGACTTCAATCTGTTATGGATCTTAGCCTAGAAAGGATCCCCTCTTATGAAGCTGTTAATTTGACACATGCAATGATATCAAAAGAAAGCAAGGCCCCAAAAACATATATTTGTAACAAAGTTACAATTTTCAAGTAATCAGTAAAGTAAAATTCTGAGAAACAAAAAATGATAATCTGTAACTACAATGGAAGAGGTAAAGCACAAGATAGTGGCTCATCAAGGAAGATAAGTTTTGGATTCTCCATAAAGGCCTACTTCCCAACTAAGGTAGCACTTCATTCCTCCACTATAGCTACCAACCTGGATATTGGACGCACCTGTAAGCTTACCTTACAAGGTTTCTGCATCCTACATTCAAAGAAAAACACTTTTCCACGGTGTATGCTAAATGATTTGACAAAAATATAAAATGGACAGCATGTTCAGAAATAAACTAATTTCAGATATGAAAGACACTAAGCTATAAACATCAGTGTATTTCAAAATCATTTAGAACATACCTCTTTGAATGCAGCTGACAGTATGCCCTTGATGCTGGCAAAGAGAGATGTTCTTGAGATGACAGGTCTTCCCATAAAATGTCAAATTGCACAGTTCATTTATGGTACCAGAAAGACATATATGGAAGAGAAAAATTTGAATACACGACACATTGAGAATTGAATGCATCCTATTTCTTTTAACGTTTGTGCTAGAGAAATTTAACTGAGGGAAAACTCCACTGAGACGTTGAACATGGGAAATTCCAATTGTACCTATGATTTTGTAGCCATATACAAGCGCTGGAAGCAGTTATTTAAAGAAATAATGATTTAATATAGTAAGTGTGATTTTTTTAAATGTTCCTGCCACTACATCCAAATGAACAACATAGTAAACCCAAAAAAAAATGGAAACCATTCCTAGAAATTCCACATTAAATGTACAATGTTCAAACTTCAAACTAACCACTCCAGGAAGCTAACTGGAACTCAATTGGAAGAATAAACCTTTCATTTAACTTGCTGACCAGAGGTGAAAACTGAATGTTCTATATGGATATGCTTCAACCCAGAATAGTAATTGACCAAAGAATAATTGAATCATCTGAAGCATTATTGATCATTCTTATGTGATAACTCATAATTTTTCATAGAAATTGAATTTTAGACATTACATTCCTTCACTTCATGATAAGCCAGTGAAAAATAAGGTTCTTATTAGCAGTCAGCAACATCCAATTACCATTGCCAGCTGTTATTGACAAGAAAACAGGATTGACGAGACAACCACACATGACTCTAAGACAGAATGTGGGTGGGTGATTGACTGTCCATCCCTTTTTGAATTGTTTAAGAACACATGCAGGAACACATCTACAGATGCCCCTGGGTTCAAGAATAGTTGCAGAATGGGGAGAATACTCGATACCTCTTTCAATATTGTGATAATTTAAGCATTGGGGTTTGCAATAAAGAAGGTAGAAGGCAGTCAGGAAATGTACCAGTGGTATTGCCAGGGCATCTGTCTAGATTCGAGCTGCCATCGAAACAGTAACAAAGAAATGTTGTGGGTCTCAGAGTGTCATAACCACAACTACCCTCACTGTCCAAAAAATTTCCCCAGGTTCGATCTCTGTTGGTGTCCACATTCCATGTTATTTCAAAGACGAATGAGAGGGATGTGATCATATATCCATTCTCTATGAGTGGAAGTTTGTTAGTAACTGGAAGTTGAATATGGCTTTGGTAGAATCGTTTCCCAGATTCTGGATTGGAAATGGAGTACCAATCATGGCCACATACACGCCATTTTTGAAAACTCTCTCTACTAATACTTTCTTTGAAGTGCTTCCAAAGCGTGATATTGGTGTATGCACCGGCCACATGAAAATGAGTAGCGCCTTTTATCATTCCATTCATCTCATTCTTTTTTCACTCAAGGATGCAGGGAAGCACCTCCATTTCGAGTGGTGAGGGATCTGACTTTAGCTCTGTGGCCCTAACTGCCCTTGTTATTGGTTCATGTGCTTGTTCGGATGCTGATAAGAAATTGCCTTTGGTTATGGATTAATTTCACCCGGTCCTGCTCCTGCTACCCTTGTTTTAGCTTCCTTTATCTATGCTCCTAGTGCTGGTGGTTCTAGGTTGACAAGGTCAATCTCCTTTCCTGCTGCTATCTTTACTGCTCCCGTTTCAAGCATTGCTACGGGTCTCAATCTTGATCCAGAAGGGCCACTACGAGCTATCGAACTAAGAGATCTTACTCTACTACCTATTATGCCCCTATCTATGTCCCTGTTACTTAATAATAATCTGCTGCTAGTAAAGAAAAAAGTAATAACCAAAGGTCCATTATTTTACAGTGACAGGAAGAATACACTCCACTGAAGCCCACGAGAGCAGAACCTGCCAATGGCTACCGCTAGCCTAAATCATGCTTACACAATATATGGATGTCATCCACCCTATAAAAACCAGTTATCTGAGGATAATACACATGCGTTAATAGAAATCTCAGCCTAAAGTTTAAGCCCCCTCTCCAATATGTTGGGCTGGCCTGTTTCTAGGAGCGATTTTTGAAGGGAATGACATGAATGATCATCCGGTGGTGAATAGCTGCCAAGCCAGCACCCAAGAATGGACCGACCCAGAAAATCCAATGGTCATCCCAAACATGATACTTGTTGTAGATGATGGCAGCTCCCAAGCTTCGGGCAGGGTTGATGCCAGTTCCAGTGATGGGAATTGTGGCAAGGTGAACCAGAAAAACTGCAAACCCTATTGGAAGTCGTGCTAGCAGAGGAATGTGAGAGTCCCTAGCGCTTCGTTTGGCATCATTCACCTCCTTTTCCCCCGAAGGCTTCTATCCGCCAGGAAAATATTTTTTGCAGAGAAAGAAAAAGGATCGAGTGTAAAGCGAGGGATTGGTTAAAACAGTAAAGGAGAAACAAAATGTTTCAAAGCGGCTAGGGGGACAAATGAAGATGCGTTGGGCCTAAGTGCTCTCTACCGCCTTCATCCAGATGACTTACGGTCTCATGGGAGTGTTATAGATGTGACCTCTTTTAGGTTGGATTAAGACTTGGAGGCAATAAATGAAACAAATGAATTTGTTTACTTCCCCTCTTTTTCAGAATTTTGTCACCTCTTTGAATGAATTGTGTTAATTTCTAATTTAATGGAACGAATTATCTTAATTTCTAATTTAAGACCATTAAAAAGTTTTAATTTTTAAATTAAAATAATTCAAATGATAATTTAGGATTTTAAGACAAAATATTAGTTTGGCTTAAAAAAATGTTTTAAAGTATCTTTATATGCTAGTGATATAATTGCTGTTATTGTTTCATCCTTTAGTGTTTTTATCAATAGTTAAGTAACTTTATTAATTAATGAGGATTATTACTATTTATTTTTATTCATAAGGATTATTTTAAGCCTTGATAAACACGTCAATCACAAGTGAGGGATTTTGGAATTTTTGATCTTAGGCATTCGTCATTTTTTAATATTCCTAAACCCGAGGTCATCTTTCCCTCAAGCCTTTCTTGGAGAGTCCTTCTTTTTCTTCTAAAGCAGGGAACCTATTATCTGATCCTCTTCTTTGAATGGGCATTGGAAATCACATTGCGCATCATTATTGGTCTCATCATTCTAGTAATTTCCCTATACCAAGACTCCTCCCATCAGTGAAAGTTCATAAATAGCATGGGAAATTGAATGAGGTGACAATGGGTCCTTGTCCCATTGTTTCCACTTGATCTAGTAGTAGTCCCTTTGGAACCCCTCCTAGGACCCTTGCTAAATTAAGCGCTAACATTTTTCAAAAACAAGTATAAAGCAGATGGCTCACTTGAAAAGAATAAAGCTAGGTTTGTGGAAGAAGGTTTTACACAAAAAGAAGGGGTCTATTATGAGAATATTTTTTCCCCCATAGCAAAATGGGATACCATATGGACATTCTTTGCCCTAGAAACTAAAAAATTTGGAAAGTCCATCAAATGGATGTAAAAACTACTCTCTTGAATGGAGATAAGAAATAGAATGTTTTTGTGTCCCAGCCAAAAGGATTTTTTGTGAAGGGTTATGAACATAAAGCATGCAAGCGGTAAAATCCTTGTATGGCCTCAAGAAAGCACCATGAGCTTGGTATAATAAGGGGTTAGGGGAATAGGGACTTAGGGGTTAGAGGTTTAGGGTTTAGGGGAATAATGTGTTAGTGGTTAAGGGGTTAGGCATTAGGAGCTTAAGGGTTAGGGTATTTAGGCGCATTTAGGGGTTAGGGGCATAATGAGTTAGTATTCAAGGGATTAGGGATTCGGGTTAGGGGAATAATAAGTTAGTGGTTAAGGGGTTATGGATTGGGGGGTTAGGGGTTAGGGGATTTAGGCGCATTTAGGGGTTAGGGGGATAATAATTTATTGGTTAATGGATTAGGGATTGGGGGCTTAGGGCTTAGGGGATTTAGGCGCAGTTAGGGGTTAGGTGAATAATGAGCTAGTGGTTAAGGGATTAGGGATTAGGGGCTTAGGGGATTTAGAAGTTAATGATTTTAGGGGTTAGGGGTGAGGGGTTAATGGGTTAATGGTTAAGTGTTAACAGTTTAGGGGTTAAGGGGTTAAGGGGTTAGGGTTTAGGTGTTAGTGGTTTAGGGGTTTAAGGGTTTAGGGGTTTAGGGTTTAGGGGGTTAAATAGGTTAGGGTTTTAGGGGTTTAGGGGGTTAAATGGGTTAGGGGCTGGGAATTAGGGCTTAAGGGGTTAGGGGTTAAGGGTTAGATGTTTAGGGTTTATGGGGTTAAATGGGTTTAGGGGTTTAGAGGTTTAGGGGGTTAGGGGATTTAATAGTTAAGGATTTTAGGGTTAGGGGTTAGGGGTTAAGGGGTTAGAGGTTAAGGGGTTATATGTTTATGGGGTTAAATGGGTTAGGGGTTTAGAGGTTTAGGGGTTTAGGGGATTTAGCAGTTAAGGATTTTAGTGGTTAGGGGTTAGGGGTTAGGTTTTGAGGGTTAGGGTTTGGGGGTTAAATTGGTTAGGTTTTTAGGGGTTTAGGGGGTTAAATAGGTTAGGGTCAGGAATTAGGGTTTAAGGGGTTAGGGGTTAAGGGTTTAGATTTTTAGGGTTTAGGGGGCTAAATGGGTTAGGGATTTAGGTTTTAGGGGGTTAAATGGGTGAGGGGTTATAGCCATTTATTAGGTGAACAAGGCATAATCTAGTTGTAGTAACTATAACTTGGTCAAGTTGTTATAGTCAAGGCAAGACTTGGTTGGGTTACCAAGTTCCAAAAAAGTAAGGGTAATTGTGAGGGCATGATAACTAAGGAGTGTCAGTGTGTGCCAAGGAATGAAAAGGCATACTAACACATGCTAGAAAGTGTCAATGGATGTTGAGGAGTGTTAGGGAGTGCTAGGACATTGCAATGGAGAACTAGGTCAAAATGCATGGAAATGAATGAATAAGAGTGTGTGCCAAGTAGTGTCAACGAAATCCAAGTGTCTCAAGGATAAAGTGTGTTAGGAGAAGGCCAGAATAAGACTTGTAGGAGGTAAGCCTATGGTTACATAAAAGGTTGGAAAAAGTAGTTTCAGACAAAGGGAAAATTTGGGTTGGGCACAAATTTTATTTTCCAATGACTTGGTTGGGTTCCCAAGTCGCAAAAAAAGTAAGGTTATCTATGACAGCATGAAAGCTAAGGAATACCAAGGTGTGTCAGGGAATTCCTAGAAGTAATAACACATGTTAGGTAGTTTCAAGGCATGATAGGCATGCCAAGATGTGGCAGGTGCCAGGGTGTGGCATGAACACATGCTAGGGAGTGTGAGGGCCAAGTGTCAGGGAAACACAAGGGAGAACTAGTTTAAAATTCATGGAAATGAAGTATCAGCCAATTACACGTGTGCTAAGAAGTGAGTGAAACAGTATTCTAAGAACTGCCAAGGCATGTTAGAGTGCTAGGGAAGCATACAAAGATGTTCCAAGTGCCAAGGTGTGCCAATGCGTGCTAAGGAGTGTTAGGGAGTGCCAGGAAAAAATAACATAGCACTAGGTCAAAATTAATAAATGAATGAATAATAGTGTGTGACAGGGAGTGTTAGCGAGTTCTAGGTGTCTCGAGGAGGGAGTGACATGGTATGATAGGCAGCACTAAGTCATGTTATAGTGTCAGGGCGATATGCATCCAAGATGTGCTAGGTGCCGGGGTGTGCCAACATGTGCTAGGAAGTGTTAGGGATTGTCAGGGAAACACAAGGGAGAATTTACGATTTAGCCATTGGAGAAGTATTTACGTTGTAGCCATTCCAGGACCTCGAGAATTTTTTTCCATGGAGAATTATTTACGTTGTGGCCATTGCATTAAAGCAAGATGTCTGTCAATGCCTTTTTGTATGTGTTTATAAATTGGAAGAGAGAAATCAGAAACAAGAAGGGCCCGAAAGAACTGAACAAAGAAATGGAGGTCATTAGGATAAAGCTGATGGCATTTTACTTGGTAGTTTCATACTATCACAAGGGCATCCAAGACAACCATGACCTGATTGAAGAAGTGGAAAACAAGCTGGCAGTCCACATTGAGCAAGATATCAATCCATTTTCGACTAAATCAGATATATAACTGTGGCTCTCTCTACTCACAGTATTTCATTGAGATTGTGTTAGTTATCTGTTATTAACCTACGCTTGTGTCTATTTAAATGGATACTATATTGATAGCCCAAAAATGAGGCATTTTGGATTGTCCATAGTTTGTACTAGTTCTGAAAAAGGACTAGCAATAGTTAATCTCTTTTAATGCAAAAAGTATTCTACTTGTTGTGTTGGGGAGTTTCTCTTAGGAAATTTATGGAGAACCCGACATATTTTTTATATATGTACTGTGCAGAACCTTTATAAATCTACCCTTCAAATCAGGGTCAACCCAAATAAATCTGATTTGGGGGTTCCACTGCAACAACATTTTCCCCACAACAAGCACAAGATCAAGCCAACATGTGTGATATGTGCATTTAAAGAGATGGATAGGTAGGTTTACCCTTACGAGAACATGACACCTTAAAATCTGACCATGATTACTGAGTGCAAGCATTTGCGAAATGGCATTATGAGTGGAGCCTTTTCCAGAAGAGATTATTTATTTACATTACAATATATGCAACATGAAGTTAGTGTTCCATCCATGTTAGCGCACACACTTGATGGTATCAATCCTTAAACTGGTACAAAAAAAAATATTTTATATATTCACATACAGGACAGTCACAAGATGTCAACAAAATCACATACTTATTGAAATCCTGAACCAGGAATATGCTACATTGTTTCTTAATGTGCTTTCAACTAGGTAGGCATCAATGGCGATCATTACAATGGGTTAAGGGGATCTAAGAGAGAATTATGTAAGGAGTTCCTTCTAGGTAAAGGCCATTGGTATTACTATTGTTAAAGGGGGTGGCCTACAAGGATACATTAGTATCTACTAATGCAAGAGCATAATTTCAACAATTTATTTCAAAATTTGTATTTTTCCTCCATAAGGTCTTAGAGATTTATAGAAGAGGAAGTTGGTTTCCTTGTTGCCCTATAATTTTGTAGAATTTCAAACTTCATATTTGGGATAGGAAATTTTAGTAATTTTAGGCATAAGTTAAGATGTTTCTTTTTATTTTTAAGGCCTCCTAGTCATTAGAAAATTTGAGTCTTATGATTAGGATTACTTGTGGTATCCTATGTATTTTTCAAACTCCAATACACCAAGGAAAATATGTGGAGGACATTTGGGGAAATGTGATTGTCCATCAAATGTAGATCGGATTTGGGGAACTTGTAGCTCTTTTCCTTGGACCCTACTAGTTCTTGGAGGTTGTATTTGGAGCAGTTAGTAGGAAAAAGCATAATATGCCCAAGAATATTAGTGTTGGAGCACCTATGGTTTGGGATAAAGGATAAGGGGTTCTAGGAGTTAATGGGTTTAAGGGTTTAGGAGCAAGGGGTTAAAGGTAAAGGGTAAAGGGTTGGGGATTATGGGATTTAGAGGTTAGGGTCTTGAGGTATAGGGGTTTAAGGGTTAGAGGTTAATGGCTTAGTGGTTAAGGGATTTAGGGGTTAATATTAACCATCAAGGGCTTACATGTCAAGGGATTTAGGGGTTAAGTGCCTAAGGGTTATGTTATTTAGGTGTCAGAAGGTTAAGGGGTTAGGGGTTAATGAGTCAAGGGGTTAGGGGTTATGGGTTAAGGGTCAAGGTTTAAGAGGATATGGGATTAGGGTTTATGGGGTTCAAGGATTCTATGTTAGTGATTAGGGGTTAAGGGGTTAATGGCTTTGGGTTTAAGGGATCAAGGGGTTAATTTGTTATGAGTTATGGGTGTAGGGATTAAGGGATTGTGGCTTTGGGGTTAAAGGGATAGGGACTTTAGTGGTTATGGGTTAAGTGCGTATGGGTTGTGATAATGTGGCCCCTAATCCCCTTGTCACAACTATTGGGGGTTCCCCTATCAATTTCTCTCATTTCCTTACCTATAGGTCCCCTAGCCCTTATGCCATAAGGCCCTAAGGCTCCTTCTCATTCTCTAATGTTAGGATTATAGATCTTAGTAAACCATGCTCGAACCTCTCACTTCTACCCATCCATGCTACCCTTATTTCCCCTTGCCCCGCTCAATACACCAAAAGACCCCCCTCCCCCAAAATTCATGAGAATTGAACATTTGGAGGTGATCATTTAACAACAACATCATAACTACTCCATTTATAATGGTGTCTTGGAGCTATTAGATGTCATTTCATTGAGCTACAGTGATAGGTGAGAGCTATTCATAGCTCACTAAAGGTGTATCAAGAGACTATTAGTCTATTGGCTATAGAATTTGACTCTCTTTTTGTAACTTAGCGAAATGGAAAAGATGTGGAGACAATCTCCATTCTTCTTCTTTCACTGGGCCATGTAAAATAAATGAAACAAATAGTCTCAACCCCTTGGAGAAGGAAAGTTGAAAACAATAATTAGCATGAACAAACAAATAATCCAATGAGTTAAGCTTAGAGGGGTCTCCCTTTGTAAAAAAGCATACATAAGCTTGTTAGAGTTAGTATGAATCTTTACTAGAGGTTGAGTAGTCTTCACATCACCAACCACATCCAATAGAAAGGTACCAACCCCTACAATAAAAACGATGTCTCCAAATAAGGTGTAGTTAATACCAATAATATCACCTTATGAATCTATTACAATATGATTTGGAAAGTACGTTTCCATACATGTGTGAAAGAAAAAATCCATTTGGTTAGCAAAAGGAAGTCTTTTTTAAGACCTCCAGAAACCCCCTTGAAGGAGACAAGAAGGGTTTGAAACCATATAATACAAGTCGATCTATGAACCCTATTTCTGATGGTTTCTATGCATGTGTTTTTTCACTCGGTTTGACATGTGATAGACAATATATGAAGCCTTGTTTTCCGCATATCATCTTCATTATATCTCATGTTGCTAAGAATGAAGTGTCTGGATTAGAGTTAAAGTTCCTATTTTAGTTTGTTGTCTTTTTTTGTCTTTTAGAGTACAAATCTTTCTGGTATACTATGCTAAGGTAGTTTGGCTTTCAAATATTCAAGGAATATGTGAGATAATATAAGAAAATATTGTAATATTTGAAATAACATGATGAACTATTTAGCACAATTTATGGTGTTGGATTGATTGAGATGTCTATTTTTGGATGGATGGATGTACATCTCTTTAGCCAATAGACAGAACTCATTAAGCATTGTTGCAAGTATGTTATTGAAATGTTGAAGTGCCATTGAGACTTAGAGGTAGAATATTTAGACTTGTATGTTTTCACCTATCTGGGTGTGATGATACCTTGTGGAGGTAAGCAAAATTTCCATTTTTTTAACTTTTGGATATATTCTAAACACTCTTGAGAGAATTTCAACCTTTTAAATAAAAATACAAACAAATGTACGTTCATGCAATAATTACTAATTGATTTGG
The DNA here is from genome assembly GCA_034641835.2 of Pinus albicaulis. Classification (NCBI taxonomy): domain Eukaryota; kingdom Viridiplantae; phylum Streptophyta; class Pinopsida; order Pinales; family Pinaceae; genus Pinus; species Pinus albicaulis. Next base: position 1,245,474,065 of record CM076574.1, on the reverse strand, counting down.
GGGTGACTCAACAAATTGTAGCATGTTGGCTTGTTGAATTTGTTAGTAAGTTAATTAGGCCTTGATAAATTTGTCAGCTTCAGTGGGATTTATTGCAGTTTTATGTGTTTTACAGAAGCGAGTTTGGAGTGGTGGTTGTGCTTCCTTTATTGAATTTGATTTCTTTGGTTCTTCTTCTTATGCATGCCCACTGTGGTATATTCTCGTTAGTGGTTAAGGGGTTAGGGATTGGGAGCTTAAGGGTTAGGGGCATAATGAATTAGTATTTAAGGGATTAGGGATTGGGGTTAGGGGAATAATGAGTTAGTGGTTAACGAGTTATGGATTGGGGGGTTAGGGGTTAGGGGATTTAGGCGCATTTAGGGGTTAAAGGAATAATGAGTTATTGGTTAATGGATTAGGGATTGGGAGCTTAGGTGTTAGGGGATTTAGGCGCAGTTAGGGGTTAGGTGAATAATGAGCTAGTGGTTAAGGGATTAGGGATTAAGGGCTTATGGCTTAGTGGATTTAGCAGTTAAGGATTTTAGGGGTTAGGGTTGAGGGTTTAATGGGTTAATGGTTAAGCATTAATGGTTTAGGGGTTTAGGGGTTAAGGGATTTGGCGTTTAGGTGTTAGTGGTTTAGGGGTTTAAGGGTTTAGAGGTTTAGGGTTTAGGGTTTAAATGGGTTAGGGTTTTAGGGGTTTAGGGGGTTAAATGGGTTAGGGGTTGGGAATTAGGGCTTAAGGGGTTAGGGGTTAAGCGTTAGACATTTAGGGTTTACTGGGTTAAATGGGTTCAGGGGTTTAAGGGGTTAGGGGATTTAACAGTTAAGGATTTTAAGGGTTAGGGGTTAGGGGTTAAGGGGTTAGAGGTTAAGGGGTTAGATGTTTAGGGGGTTAAATGGGTTAGCGGTTTAGAGGTTTAGGGGGATAGGGGATTTAACAGTTAAGTATTTTAGGGGTTAGGGGTTAGAGGTTAGGGTTTGGGGGTTAAATCGGTTAGGGTTTTAGGGGTTTAGGGGGTTAAATGGGTTAGGGGTCGGGAATTAGGGTTTAAGGGGTTAAGGGCTTAGGGGGTTAAATGGGTTAGGGGTTTAGGGTTTAGGGGGTTAAATGGGTTAGGGGTTTAGGGTTTAGGGGGTTAAATGGGTGAGGGGTTATAGTCATTTCTTAGGTGAACAAGGCACAATCTAGTTGTAGTAACCGTAACTTGGTCAAGTTTTTATATTCAAGGCAAGACTTGGTTGGGTTCCCAAGTTCCAAAAAAGTAAGGGTAATTGTGAGGGCATGATAAATAAGGAGTGTCAATGCATGCCAAGGAATGAAAAGGCATGCTAACACATGCCATAAAGTGTCAATGGATTTTGAGGACTGTTAGGGAGTGCCAGGACATTACAAGGGAGAACTATGTCAAAATGCATGGAAATGAACGAATAAGACTGTGTGCCAAGTAGTGTCAACGAATTCCAAGTGTCTCAAGGATAAAGTGTGTTAGGGGAAGGTCAGAATAATACTTGTAGGAGGTAAGCCTATGGTTACATAAAAGGTTGGACAAAGTAGTTTCAGACAAAGGGAAACTTTAGGCTCGGCACAACATCGATTTTCCAATGACTTGGTTGTGTTCCCAAGTCACAAAAAAAGTAGGGTTATCTATGACGACATGAAAGCTAAGGAATACCAAGGTGTGTCAGGGAATTCCTAGAAGTAATAACACATGTTAGGCAGTTCCAAGGCATGATAGGCATGCCAAGATGTGGCAGGTGCCAGGGTGTGGCATGAACACATGTTAGGGAGTGTGAGGGCCAAGTGACAGGGAAACACAAGGGGGCACTAGTTTAAAATGCATGGAAATGAAGTATAAGCAAGTTCCAGGTGTGTTAAGAAGGGAGTGACACGGTATTCTAGGAAGTGCCAAGGCATGTTAGAGTGCTAGGGAAGCATACAATGTTGTTCCAAGTGCCTATGTGTGCCAATGTGTGCTAAGGAGTGTTAGGGAGTGCCAGGAAAACATAACAAAGGCGCACTAGGTAAAAATTCATAAATGAATGAATAAGAGTGTGTGACAGGGAGTGTTAGCGAGTTCTAGGTGTCTCGAGGAAGGAGTGACATGGTATGATAAGCAGTACTAAGTCATGTTATAGTGTCAAGGCGACATGCATCCAATATTTTATATATTCACATACAGGATAGTCATAAAATGTCAACAAAATCACATACTTATTGAAATCCTCAACCAACAATATGCTACATTGCTTCTTAATGTGCTTGCAACTGGGTAGGCATCAAAGACAATCATTGCAATGGGTTAAGGGGATATAAGAGAGAATTATGTAAGGAGTTCCTTCTAGCTGGTAAAGGAAATTGGTATTACTATTGTTAAAGGGGGTGGCCTACAAGGATACATTGGTATCTATTGATGTAAGAGCATAATTTCAACAATTTATTTCAAAATTTGTATTTGTCCTCCATAAGTTCTTAGAGATTTTTAGAAGAGGAAGTTGGCTTCCTTGTTGCCCTATAATTTTGTAGAACTTCTAATTTCATATTTGGGATCATCTAGGAAATTTTAGTAATTTTAGGCATAAATTAAGATGTTATTTTTATTTTTAAGGCCCCCTAGTCATTAGGAAAGTTGAGTCTTATGATTAGGATTACTTGTGGCATCCTATGTATTTTTCAAACTCCAATACACCAGGGCAAATATGTGGACGACATTTGGGGGAAATGTGATTGTCGATGAAATGTAGATCAGATTTGGGGAACTTGTAGCTCTTTTTCTTGGACCCTACTAGTTCTTAGAGGTTGTATTTGGAGCGGTTAGTAGGAAAAAACATAATATGCCAAAGAATATTAGTGTTGGAATACCTATGGTTAAAACACGAGATTCAAAGTTCAAATCCCCTTGAGTTGCCAACCAAAAAATAATATTTTTTTATCTGTTTATTTATTAAATTTTTAGAATGTGGTTTAATGAAAAAAATATATAATATAAAAGAAATAAATATGACATGATTAAATTTCATGTGGTTTGAATATCGATTTTCAAAAATAAAAAATATAATTTTATCCACTATCCACTCATGGATTGTTCAATGCAAACTTCCCAGTGCTAATGATTTTGTCTTAATTGCTAACTATCTTAAATGGGTTTCGTCTTAATTGTCATTGTCTTAAGTCATCATTGTCTTAAATATAAAGTTCTGTCTTAAATATTTTTGTCTCAAAGTGCTTTTGTCTTAAATATAAAATTTTGTCTTAAAATATTTTTGTGTCAAATTTCTTTTGTCTTAAAATATATTTGTCTCAAACTGCTTTTGTCTTAAATATAAAGTTTTGTCTTAAAATATTTTTGTCTCAAACTCGTTTTGTCTTAAATATAAAATTGTCTTAAAATACTTTTGTCTTAAATTTTTTTGTCTCAAATTGTTTTTGTCTTAAATATTTTTGTCTCAAATTGTTTTTATCTGAAATATAAAAATTTTTCTCAAATTATTTTTGTCTTAAATTTTATATTTAAGACAATTCAATTGATATTAAATTTTAATATAAAATAACTACAATAAAAAGTGACTTTTTAAGACAAAAGATTTCTTTTGTCTTAAACAAATGTCTTAAAATGCCCTTGGTGTTGTAGTGACTTCACCCTTCCATAAAATTATTTACTTCTATCACATTCCCAATGTTGAACTCCTCTGATACTACTCCCAGAACTCTGACTCTACTCTACAACTAGAATTATTTAATGGAATAAAAACTTATCACTATGACATGTTGTACTTCATAAGAGACTAATAAGAAGCTTAAGTATGGTAAATCCACCTTCACTATCATTTGAACATAGAGCATAGAGTTATCTTAATCCTCAATTTTATGGATAAGAGACATTTGGGCCTTTTTTAACCCTTGGGAATGATTAATTAATTAATCTTAGTTCAGATAATTTATATTAATAAATTATATACAATCATATTTCCATAATTCCTCTTTGAACGACCAATATTCCACTTCTTTGGAACTTTTCACCTCAGTCACAATAAAAAACATCATGAAGACCCAAAAGTAAGAAGAATAAATCAACTCATAATCAAGGAATCTAGCGACTTATTTAAGGATCATAATTCAAGACTTTAGTGCCTATTAAAGATCATTTATTTTCCCATCAAATAAAAAGCAACAATCAAATTTTGTAGTGACAAGAATGGTAATCTGTTTTTAATTTTTCTATTTGGTCCTCCATAGCCTTGTCAACGTCGTTTCCTTCTAAAGAATCATACATTCTTGATAAGTATCCATTATCCTGATTTTATTCTTCCATATACTTCAGATCTAAATGAATGGAACATGAGATAAGGCTCGTGACATTTTCCAAATTCCAAGATTTTTCATTGCACTTCTCATGTGTATCATGGAAAATGGATTTGATATATTTGACATTATGCCTTGCTTGTTGTAAGGTTGGAAGCTTCTCTTCACCATGTCTCCTTTCTTTTGTATTCTTGACTTTGATACAAACAATTGTTACAGACCCCTTTAAAGGTAAATTGGAATGTTTCTCTTCCCATAACTCTATCTTGGGTTATAATTCTAGCTTTCTCTTGTTTATGAATAAATTGTCTCTATATCACTATTTTTTGTCTCTTTTTGAGGGCTTACTTGAATCAGTGAGATAATGTAGCTCATCTGGAATCCAAAATCCTTGAGTAACCCATTTTCTGAAGAGTCCTCTTCTGTTTTTAATTCCGCTATTTGGTCCTCCATAGCCTTGTCAAAGTCGTTTCTTTCTAAAGAATCATACATTCTTGATAAGTACCCATTGTCCTAATTTTCTTCTTCCATATACTTCAGATATAAATGAATGGAACATGAGATAAGGTTCGTGAAATTTTCCAAATTCTAAGATTTTTCATTGCACTTCTCATGTGCATCACATAAAATGGATTCCATACATTCAAGGTTATGCATTTTTAGGGCTTTTTGTAAGGTTGAAAACTTCTCTTCACCATGTCTCCTTTCTTCTGTATCCTTGTCTTTGATACAAACAATTTTTACTGACCCCTTTGAAGGTAAATTTAGTGTTATTTAAGAAATGAAAATTATGAACATTCATCAATATTGCTCAAGATAAATCACATCCTCTGAAATAATTTGGAAATTTAAAAAAGATCACATATTTTTAAAAAAATTATTAATTATATATATTAAGAAACAATACTCATGAATTATAAAACAGTTGTAACATAAATAATATATTAAAAAAAATAACCATGTGTTTTTGGAATAATAAAATAGTTGTAACAAAAATAATACAGAACAAGAAAAACTAAGTATATTTGGATGTATCCAAAATTTAGATACATTTTATTAAGTAAAATTTAAAAAGAATAATGGTTATAGACATTAATTAATTAATTTATTAAATAATTAGTTTAGATCGAGAGTTAAGATTGATTTAGGCCATCTTAGTCCCCCCTATAAAGAAACTACATTCCACATGAATACCATCGGTTGTATTTATAGTTTATCATTATTTTATTTTATTATTTTTATTTGTTATTGTATTTTCACCTAGTTAAAATGTTTGTTACATGATGTCAATCTTTTTATATGTATATTTGAACTTATGAAAATTTAGATACATTTTATTGAGTAAAATTTTAAAAGAATAATGGTTATAAACATTAATTTTTTATTATTATTAAGTAATTAGTTTAGATCTAGAGTTAAGATTGATTTAGGCCATATTATTTCCCCCTGTAAAGAAACTACATTCCACATGAATACCATGGGTCAATACCATGGGCTGTATTTATAGTTTATCATTATTTTATTTTAATATTTTTATTTTTTATTGTATTTTGACCTAGTTAAAATGTTCATTACATTATTCAGTCTTTTTATTTAATAAATTAACATTATAAAAAAACATATATAAAAATATTTACTTGATTTAATGGCCTAAAACATTTCAATCGTCTAACATTTGATCCAATGGCTCAAACATGGACACATTGACAACTAGGGGAGTTGTTTTCAAATAGTGACGCCTTACGGCGTAAATATATATTATTTAATAATAAAATATTATTAATTTTTTTATTACATTTAGCTATAACTCAAACTATAATTCAAATATAACATAATAATAGTATTTTATTACTATTATATCTCTTACCAATATCCCAAGGGATTATTAATATTATAAGCCAAAATAACTAATAAACTCAAGAGTCTAATATTATACACTCAAGGAATTGGTGAACAAAGCCTAGGAATTAATATTTTCAATAAAAATGAATGATAAATTCATACGATTATTAATATTATAAACCGAAGAGAACAATAAAATTTATGGATTTTTAATATTATAAACCAAATGAATTAATAAAGTGAAGGATCGGTAAACCCAAGGAAATAATAAACCCAAGCTATTAATACTAAAAAACCAAGGGTTTATAAATGTAAGGGAATAGTATTAAACCTAAGAGATTAATACTATAAACCCTTAAGTATAAAACTCTTAGATAAATACTATAAACCATGAAACAAACATTAATATTTTAAACTGAAGGGGTTAAAAAACCAAAAGCAGAAAATGATAAACCAAAGGAACTATTAATATTAGAAAGTTGAGGAACAAATAAACCAAAGCTTTTAATATTATAAACTCAAGAAATTAGTAAACCTAAGGGAAAAATATTATAAACCCAAGGAATAGATATTAATATTATAAACCAAGAAATTAATAAACCCTGAAAATTAATATTTTAAACTCAAGAGATTTAAAAACACAAGGGACTATTAATATTACAAACCAAAAGAAATACTAAACCCGAGTGTTTAATATTATAAACCCAAAGAATTGTTGAACCCAAAGGATAAATATTAAAAACTGAAGGGATCAATAAGGAGAAGGGATCAATATTAAAAACACAAGAGATTAATAAAGCTAGTAAATTAATATCTTAGACACAAAGGATTGATAAACTCACATGATTATTAATATTATAAACCCAATGGAATAATATTAAACCGAAGATATTAATATTAGTAACCTGATGTATATAAAAACCATTAGATAAATACTATAAACCATAAAATAAGTGTGGTTGACCATGCTTGATTTAAACATTGAGACAATTGTTGTCACAATGCGACGTTGGACAAAGAATGACCATGGTTGGTTATGATTGATTTTCATATTGATACAATATTTTCCACAACGTGACATTCGACCATGGAATATCTTGAACGACTACGACTAACAATGATTAACAATGGTCGCCCATGGTTTATTTTCATATTGAGACAATGTTTTTCATAATGTGAAATTGGACCATGCATTAATATTAAAGTGTACGACTAATATTTAATGCCTAATATTACCAACCCAAAGAATTAGAAAACTTAAGGTACCAAAAAACCCTAAAAATTAATATTTTAAACTCAAAAACCTAAGAAATTAATAAACCCTAAGAATTAAAATTTTAAACTCAAGAGATTAATAAACCCAAGGGATTATTAATATTATAAACCAAAAGAACTAATAAACCCAAGGGTTTAATATTATAAACCAAAGGAAATGGTGAACCCAAGGGATAAATATTAAAAACCTAAAGGATGAAAAGGCCAAGGGATTAATATTAAAAACACAAGAAATTAATAAAACCTAAGAATTAATATTTTAAACTAAAAAACCTAAGAAATTAAGAAACCATAAGAATCAATATTTTAAACTCAAGATATTAATACATCTAAGAGATTATTAATATTATAAACCAAAAGAACTAATAAATCCAAGGGATTAATATTATAAACCAAAGGAATCAATGAACCCAACGGATAAATATTAAAAACCTAAGGGATCAATAAGGCTAATGGATCAATATTAAAAACACAAGAAATTAATAAACCCTAAGCATAAATATTTTGAACTCAAAAGACTAAGAAATTAATAAACCCTAATAATTAATATTTAAAATTCAAGAGATTAATAAACCCAAGGGATTATTAATATTCTAAACCAAGAAAAGTAATAAACCCAAGGGTTTAATATTATTGTGAACCCAAGGGATAAATATTAATATTATAAACCAAGAAATTAATAAACCCTAAGAATTAATTTTTTAAACTTAAAAGATTAATAAACCCTAAAAATTAATATTTTAAACTCAACAGATTAATAAACCCAAGGGGTTATTAATATTAGAAACCAAAAGAACTAATAAACCTAAGGGTTTAATATTACAAACCAGAGGAATTAGTGAACCCAAGGAATAAATATTAAAAACCTAAGGGATCAATATTAAAAACACAAGAGATTATTAAACCCTAAGAATTAATATTTTAAACTCAAAAACCTAAGAAATTAATAAACCATAAGAATTAATATTTTTAACTCAAGCGATTTAAAAACCCAAAGAATTAGTAATATTATAAACCAAAAGAACTAATAAACCCAAGGGTTTAATATTATAAAACCAAAGAATTGGTGAACCCAAGGGATAAATATTAAAAACCTAAGGGGTCAAAAAGGCAAAGGGATCAATATTAAAAACAAAAGAGATTAATAAGGCCTACAAATTAATATCTTAAACACAAAGGATTGATAAACTCACATGATTATTAATATTATAAACCCAGGGGAATAATATTAAACTTAAGAGATTAATATTATAAACCTCAATTATATAAAAACATTTAGATAAATACTATAAACCGTAAAATAAACATGGTTGAGCATACTTGATTTAAACATTGAGACAATTATTGTCACAATGCGACGTTGGAAAAAGAATGACCATGGTTGGCCATGGCTTATTTTCATATTGAGACAATCTTTGTCACAATGTGACATTCGATCATGAAAGACCTTGATCGACTACGGCTAAAGATGATTAACAATGGTCGCCCATGGTTGATTATCATATTCAGACAATGTTTTTCATAATGTGACATTGGACCATGCAGTAATATTAAAGTGTATGACTCATATTTAATGCCTAATATTACCAAACCAAAGAATTACGAAACTCAAGGGATTAATAAACCCTAAGAATTAATATTTTAAACTCAAGAGATTAATAAACCCAAGGGATTATTAATATTATAAACAAAAAGAACTAATAAACCCAAGGGTTTAATATTATAAACCAAAGGAATTGGTGTACCCAAGGGATAAATATTAAAAACCTAAGGGATCAATAAGGTCAAGGGATTAAAATTATAAAAAAAGAGATTAATAAACCCAAGGGATTATTAATATTATAAATCAAAATAACTAATAAACCGAAGGGTTTAATATTATAAACCAAAGAAATCGGTGAAGCCAAGGGATAAATATTCAAAACCTAAGGGATCAATATTAAAAACACAAGAAATTAATAAACCTTAAGAATAAATATTTTAAACTCAAAACCTAAGAAATTAATAAACTCGAGGATAAATAATATATTAAATTCAAGAGATTAATAAACCCAAGGGATTATTAATATTATAAACCAAAAGAAGTAATACACCCAAAGATTAAATATTATAAACCAAAGGAATTGGTGAACCGAAGGGATAAATATTAATATTATAAATCAATAAATTAATAAACCCTAAAAATTAATATTTTAAATTTAAGATATTAATAAACCCTAAGAAATAATATTTTAAACACAAGACATTAATAAACCCAAGGGGTTATTAATATTATAAACCAAAAGAACTACTAAACCCCAGGGTTTAATATTACAAACCAAAGGAATTGGTGAACCCAATAGATAAATATTAAAAACCTAAGGGATCAATAAGGCCAAGGGATCAATATTAAAACACAAGAGATTAATGAACCCTAAGAATTAATATTTCAAACTCAAAAACCTAAGGATTAATATTTTTAACTCAAGATATTAATAAACCCAAGGGGTTATTAATATTGAAAACCAAAATAACTAATAAACCCAAGCGTTTAATATTATAAACCCAAGAAATTAGTAAACCTAACGGAAAATATTATAAAACTAAGGGATAAATATTAATATTATAAACCAAGAAATTAATAAACCCTAAGAATTAATATTGTAAACCCAAAAACTTAAGAAATTAATAAACCTGAAGAATTAAAATTTTTAACTGAAGATATTGATAAACACAATGAACTATTAATAATATAAACCAAAATAATTAATAAACCTAAGGGTTTAATATTATAAACCAAAGGAATTGGTGAACCCAAAGGAAAAATATTAAAAACCTAAGGGATCAATAAGGCCAAGGGACCAATATTAAGAACACAAAGTATTAATAAAACATATGAATTAATATTTTAAATATAAATGAATGATAAAATCTCATGATTATTAATATTATAAACTGAAGTGATCAATCAACCTTAAGGATTGTTAATATTATAAACCCAACGGATTAATAAACTAAAGGATAAATAAACCCAATGGATTGATATTAAAAACCCAATGAAATAATGAACCCAAGGGATTAATACTAAAAAAAAGGGTTTATAAACCTAAGGGAATAATATGAAACCTAATAGATTAATATTGTAAACCCTTAGATAGATACTATAAACCGTGAAAAAACATAAATATTTTAAATTGAAGGGATTAATAAACCCAAGGGATTAAATGAATTATTAATATTATAAAGTTAATGAACAAATAATCCCAAGAATTTAATATTATAAACCCAAGAAATTAGTAAAACCTAAAGAAAAAATATTATAAACCTAAGGGATAAATATTAATATTATAAACCAAGAAATTAATAAACGCTATGAGTTAATATTTTAAACTTGTTAGGATATTCCGACACATAGGAAATAGTTAAATATAACTTGGTCTAGCGTAGAGTTAGGTAAGGTGTGTTTCTTTACTTTGTACATTTGTAACTTATATTCCGATGGTCACGATATGTAGTGATCCGACGGTTCATTCTCTCCTCGGTATTACCGACACTTGATTCATGGCTTGACACCCGATTGATCCATGATCTCTATTTAAAGAGCATGGAGGGTCATTTTTCTGGTAGCATTTAATGAGAGAAGCTTATTTAAATTTTCTCTCTTTATATTAATAAATTACCTCAAGTGGTCGTGTTGGCTTGGGCCGTGGTCTGTTTCCCTCTTTAAGGGTTTTAACCACGTCAAATACTAGTGCACTGATTTGTGATCTCTTTGTGAGTGGTGACCTTTGGTGTTTAATCTAAGGAACCTACCCTGTAAATCACTACATGGTATCAGAATTTGTTTGAGGCCCACATCCGTTGTTGACCCAAATCTGAAGTTGGTTTGACTGCATGTGATTGTCGTTTTCCATATATACTATTTTTGACCACTTTCAGGCCAAGAGAACTTCTTTTTTGTGTTTGGAGCCTCAGTTACAATGAGAAACCCCTTTTGTTTCATGCGAAAAGGTTTCTGGTTGCCCAAGTTATATCATTTTAGATCTGGAGGTATAAAGTATTTTTTTGTAGTTATATTTATTAATATCTCTCTTTATTTCAGTTTAGTATTTTTTAATTACTGGATCTATACCCTCTTCTCTACATATGCTCTTTTCTGTGTGCTGTGTGCGATATTAGCAAATTAGAAACAGGAAGATGATATTTTTGTGCTATGTATGTTCATTCCCCGTGACTTTGTGCAATCTCGAGAAATCATAAATAACGAGAAAAATATATAGTTGCCAGATGAACAAACCTGAAATATAACTTTTTGTTGTAAGGCTTGTATATTTTTTTTTTTGTGCACTAATTGTGTTTTTTTTTTTCACAAAAGCATGCATATCGAAGAGAAAAAAAAATCCTTCCTCCTTTCAAACAATTAAATAATCATTTTATTAGCCCACTTGGTGTAAAGTTAATTATGAGAATAGAGGTCTTGGGTTTAAGTCTCTTTGTCAAACTTATTTTACTAAAAATCTTTTTGTCAAGTTACTTTTTCTTAAAAAAAAATTTGCAAGTTGTCTTTTTTTAAAATGAATTTTATGTAAAAAGCACATGTAAAAGTAACATTGTAAAATTGACTTTCCCTTATTTGTAAAAGTTGTTCACATAAAGTAGTATTTTTTTAAAGTGAGCTTATTATATTAAGTTTGGAAAATGGAGGGGGAGTTTTTTTTTAAGTACAACTTCATTGTCGACTTTCAACCTATCACGTAACTACTCGCCATCTACTCCAACTTTTCTTCAAAAATGCATAACTTCTTCATCCGGAAGTTGTTTTCAAAACCGTTTTTTTTAACCGGATTAATTTTTTGACATATTTCCATTGGAGGATTTGGTTTCAGTCTTTCTCAGATTTAGTTTTTTTAAAATGGAAAGTGCATGTACGGTTATTCTTAACAACACCAATTATTTCCAATGGCTATCATACATGATAGACTTACTTAGAAGTAAAGGGATTTATAGAATATCCTTATGACAAGAATTTAAACCTACTGATGGAGATAAAAAGGATAAATGGGAAGATAAACAAGATCAAGCACGAGGGTTGATAGGAATGTCCATTGCTCAAGATATTAGATTTCATATCCAAGAAATTGAATCCCCTCATGAAGCCATGAAAAAGATAAATAATGTTTTTTCATTCAAAATAAAATCAGAGCCCATCTGCTTGAAAATGAGTTGGTTACTTTGGACCCCAATAATTTCTCCTCTATTGAAGATTTTTTGTCCAAATTCAAGACCCTTAGACTTCTTTTAAAAGGTTGTAAAGTTAAAAAGGAAGATGATAGTTTTATCTATTTCATTCATGCTAAGCTTTGCCCTACATACTTTGTATTTGTTTCCACCTTCCATTCCACTAGAGAAGCCCTAATTTCTCAAGGAACAGCCTACAAGTCCCCCTCTTTTGATGCCTTTTGCGATTCTTTGATAAGAGAACAAGAAAAAATCTTACACCTTGGTCTTATTAATACTAGAAACTCTTCTAAGAAAGCCTTAGAATCCTAGCAGCAACCATATCCAAATAATCCTAAAAAGCAACATCCTAAAAAGAATGGTCCTAAACCAAACAAGCGTCTTAGGAAATTTCATCCGCAAACTCAAAAAGCAACTCAAAAAACTGATAAGGCAACTAAAAACAAAGGGAAGAAGACAGATAGACATTGCAACTTTTGTAATCATGATGGCCACGTAGAGTCAAAATGTTTTAAGAAGATAGAAGCCTTGGAAGCAGCAATGAAGAAGCACAAAATTCATTTGGATAACTCTTCAACTTCATCTTCATGAATGGCACTTTCTGCTTGTGGTTTCCAAGCATCAAGATATTTTTATGCATTGAATGTATCTTATTCTTCTCATTCTCATGAGTGGATCATTGGTTCTGGAGCCTCTTACCACATGGCAAAAAATAAAGCCATTTTTTCTTCTTTAAATGATTGTAACACCAAAAAAATGTATGTTGGTGATGATAGATCTCTTAGTGTTGTCGGATTTGGAACCATTCATCTAGATAATCGTTAGTTTAATGATGTATTATGTGTTCCTACCTTGTCCTGCAACCTTCTATTTGTTTATCAGATAACTCATTCAGGTGATGGGAAAAAAGTAGAATTATCAACTCATGATGTTGTAATTAAGGACCTAAGAGATCCTAGACATATTTTAGCTATTGGCATTGCTAATGATTCCAAAAGGTTGTATAAGTTTGAAAAATTTGGGTCATCATGTCTTCCCTCCGTTTTTGTTGCTCATAATGATGAAGTGAGCAAACTTTGGCATAAGTGATTTGGTCACTTAAACTATCGCTCTCTTCAAACTCTATGTAAAGAAAATATGGTGACAGGTCTTCCTATGATATCTTGCCAAGATGGTGTTTTTTCTAGATGTGTACTCGGAAAACATCATCGGGATAGTTTTGACAAACGTGCCTCTTGGCATGCTCCATCCCCTTTGCAACTTGTGCACAGTGATTTACGTGGTCCACTTCCAGTTGTTTCTTTCTCTGGCTACAAATACTTCTTAAATTTCATTGATGATTTTTCCAGGTGCACTTGGGTATACTTATTAAAGATCAAGAGTGAAGTTTTTAACATGTTCTTGGCCTTTAAGGCATTTGTTGAGAAACAATCTGGATATCAATTTCTTAAGTTAAGATTAGACAATGGAGGAGAATATGTTAACAACAAATTTATCAACTTTTTCACTGAGTATGGAATTCAATTGAAACATATTGTTCCATATACTCCACAACAAAATCGTGCAGCTGAAAGGAAGAATCGCACTCTAGAAGAAATGGTTAATTGTATGCTTCAATCTAAAGAACTTAGTCTTAATTTTTGGGTAGAAGCAATTAACTATGAAAATTACATAGTAAATTGCACTCCTACTAAGGTTTTAAGGAATATAACTCCAAAAGAAGCCTATAGCTCAACCAAACCAGATGTAAGTCACTCTCGTGTTTTTGGAAGTGAAGCTTGGGCCCATATTCCAAATGCAAAAAATAAAGCCTTAGAACCTAAGAGTGAAAAATGCATTTTTGTTGGATATTCTAAAGATAAAGGATATAGACTTCTTCAACCAAAATCCAAAAACGTAATCATTAGAAGAGATGTAAAATTTGATGAAAATATATCGGCCTGCCTAGTTTGGCAAGTGTGTCGCCTGTGGCCTATGAGCCTGATGCGGCATATGTTCCACCTCTCTGTATCTCTTCTATTTTTGACAACATTCCTTCTAGTTCAGATGATGAAAATGAAGATGAAAATCCTCTTCCACCTCCTCAAGATCTTCCTTCAGCTCCACAACTTCCAAAATGTGTCCGCTCTACTTGGGATGCAGGAGGTTCTCTTGCAGGTGACTCTACATATCAACGTCGTACACATTCTTAGTTCAATAGAGCCTCTTCCTTATTGGCTCAATTTTCAGAAAATACTGATCCAGTCACCTTTGAGAAGCTTCAAGTAATCCATATTTGGATGCAGCTATGAATGAAGAATATCGTTCCTTATTGGCAAACGATACTTTGGATATTGTTCCTCTTCCAAAGGGAAGAAAAATTGTCAGATGAAAATGGGTTTATAGAAAAAAGTTTGGACCAGATGGAAAAGTGGATAAACATAAAGCTTGTCTTGGTGCTAAAGGATTTTCATAAGTTGAAGGCATTGAATATACTAAAGCCTTCTCCCCTGCTCCCAAAATTAATTCTATCCTCCTTATTCTTTCCCTTATTGCCTCATTTAAATGGGAATTCCATCAGATGGATGTTAAACTTGCCTTCCTACATGGGGACTTGCATGAAGAAATATACATGGAACAACCCCTTAGCTTTATCCAAAACAACTCTAGCCTTTTTTTCACCTTAGGAAGTCTCTTTGTGGTCTCAAACAAGATCCTTGGGCTTGGTATGCCAAAATGGATAGCTTTCTCTTAGATAATGGTTTTTCTAGATGTCATTCCGACAAGATTGTCTACACTAAGAAAGTGGGTAAGTCCTTAATAATCCTTGTTCTTTACGTTGATGATATTATCCATACTGGTAGTGATCCCAACCACATAAACCATGTGAAGTCTAGCCTCAAAAATAAGTTTGAAATGACAAACTTAGGACACTTTCATTATATCCTTGGTATTGAGGTCTTGCAATACAAAGAAGGTATTACCCTTTCTCAATTCATGTATGTTTGTGATATTCTACGCCACTTTCACATGGAAGACTATAATCCAACCCCTTCTCCCTTTGACTTTGAAGTCAAGATTTCAGTCACTTGTACTTCCCCTGAAGTTGATGCTACCTTGTACCATCAACTTGTTGGTAAACTTCTGTATCTAACCCATACCCGTCCTAACGTTTCCTTTGACGTAACTTGTCTTGTTGCTCGGTTTATGCACAAACCTCATGAAACTCACTAGAAAGTAGCTAAAAGAATACTTCAATATATTAAAGGTATATTTCAGTTCGGGATTCATTACAATGCAAGATCATCTCCATTGTTGATTTCTTTAACTGATTCTAATTGGGTTGGTGACCCTGATGTCCAAAACTCTACTGTAGGCTATGTATTCACTCTTGGTTCAGGGCCCATTACATGGTATTGTAAGAAACAAAGTGCCATTTCTCTTGCTTCGACAGAAGTAGAGTATCATGGTGCAGTTGAAGCTTGAAATGAAGCTCTATGGCTTCATTAGATCCTCACCAAATTTGGTCTTCATCAGCAGCATCCAACTACACTTTGGTGTGATAATCAGAGTGCCATTCAGCTATGAAAATATCCAATTCAGCATCAGCGCATGAAACACATTGAGCTACACATACACTTCATCAGAAATCTCATTCATGACCATGTTCTTGAAGTGTAGTATTGTTCAACCAATAATCAAATTGTTGATATCTTTACAAAGGATCTCACACAAACGAAGTTTACCAAACTTCGATCTATGTTTGGAGTTTAGAAAAGTTATCATTAAGGGGGGATAGGCTTTAATGCCTCCTTCCTTCTCCTATTGTGTCACCTTTTTAAATCATTAAATCCTATCCCAAGTTGTTCTTAAGGGGGGGTGTTAGGATATTCTGACACATAGAAAATAGTCTCCTATTGTGTCACCTTTGTAAATCCTTCAATCCTATCCCAAGTTGTTCATAAAGAGGGCTATTAGGATATTCCGACACATAGGAAATAGTTAAGTATAACTTGTCTAGTGTAGAGTTAGGTAAAGTGTGTTTCTTTACTATGTACATTTGTAACTTATAATCCAACGGTCACGATATGTAGTGGTCTGACGGTTCATTCTCTCCTTGGTATTACCGACACTTGATCTGTGGCTTAACACCTTATTGGTCCATGATCTCTATTTAAATAGCATGGAGGGCATTTGTCTATTAACCGTTTATGAGAGAAGCTTATGTAAATTTTCTTTCTTTTTATTAATAAATTTTTTAAAGTGGTCATGTTGGCTCAGGTCGTGGACTGTTTCCCTCTTTGAGGATTTTAACCACGTCAAATACTGGTGTACTGATCTGTGATATGTTTATGAGCAGTGACCTTTGGTGTTTGATCTAAGGAACTTACCCTGTAAATTCCTACAAAACTCAAGAGATTAATAAATCCTAAGATTATCCAGGTGGATATTGGTGGCCACCCACCTATTCCATTTGGACCCCCACCATCGATTCATTCATTTTTCAGTTTCATCACAACTTACTATTTTTAACAGTTTTTCGGGTCCTGAACTTCTAGAGCCATTTTGAGGCCCTAAATGATATTTTTTGGGGAAAACCCGAAGCAATATGGAAGCACCTTCAATGTTTCTCATGTAAAAATTTGTATTCCTCGGATATATCTTTCTAACGAGGTATTGAGTGCGTCAAGCAAAGATCATATGCCCAAGTTACGACCCAAGGAAGTTGATGTACCAACTTCGCCAAAGGGGCCCATAGTTTTGGTGATTCATCTCCTAGGGTTAGGTTTTTGGATGTTTATGGTTTTCCATTATTTCTCAACAATAAATAGGCCTTTGAACCTCATTGTAACACAGTTCAAAGGCTTGTAGCTGCCACATCTCTTCTAAGAGATATGCTACCAATGCTCGAGCTAGATTATTTCCATTATGTTTGTAAGCATATTTCAGTTATTAGATTTTAATGAAATGAAGTTTTATTTCCACTGCATCTCTGTGTTTATTTTTATTTCTATATATTATTGTGTTCCTGCATAAATTTGGATGATAAGAATTAATATTTTAAACTAAAAAAAATAGGAAATTAATAAACACTAAGAATTAATATTTTAAACTCAAGAGATTAGTAAACCCAAGGGATTATTAATATTATAAACCTAAATAACTAATAAACCCAAGGGTTTAACATTAAAAAACAAAGGAATCAACGAATCCAAGGGATAAATATTAATAACCTAAGGGATCAATAAGGCCAAGGGATCAATATTAAAAACACAAGAGATTAATACGAATTAATATTTTAAACACAAAGGATTGATAAACTCACATGATTATTAATATTATAAAACCCAAGTGATCAATCAACCTTACTGATTGTTAATATTATAAACCAAACAAATTAATAAACTAAAGGGATATTCAATTTAACCATCATTGCAACCAACGAAAGAACGATGAAATTAACATAAATTTTTTTTTCTTTACATCAAAAAATTCCACTACAAAAATGGACTTGAAACACTCCATTAAAATTCATTTATCAAATAGCCTCTTCCAAAACACAACTAGACTGACGACAAAAGGAACACCAATTCAAATCAACAGGATAACTATCACAATACTTAATTCTTTCCAACCAATCCCTTATGTTTTTCCTCCCAGCCTCCCTCGTGTGCACATGCAACAAGTATTTTACATTCGTATTCATTTCATCTAGCACATGAATATTCTCATCAATAAATGCAGGATGGAAGCCATGTTTTCTATCAAACTTTTTCTGAAGATACGAAAGAGAACCTATCACTCTATAAATATTTTCCATCGCTTGATTATAATAGATTCCATCATTATTATCCATATTTGCATTTCAAAGGAAAAACGACAAAATCAAAATCAATACACACACACACATATATATATAAAACATAACACCCCATTTTTATTATCGTTAAAAAAAATTATCTTAAAAACGTCATGCTGTAAAAGAACCTAATGCTACATGAACCAAATGATATAAAAATTTCTGCAAATATAAAATTCATTAGCAATACAAATTGTACACATAAAATGAGTGATATGACCCTTATTACAATAGTCAACAAGAATTCACAATTTTGTAAACTTTATCTTTAAAATCAAATCTTAATAATGTTAGCATTTCTATATTTGTAATTAAATTTATGTTAATGTATATATTAATTTATGTTTAATATTAATATCAAATACAAATATGTTGTCATTGAACCAAAATAAACCTAAAGTTATTCAATCAAAATATTTACATCGATGTTTAATGTTGATGTTCATATTAATGTACAAACACAATATTTGTTTAATATTAATATTAAACATTATTAACATTAATTAATACACATACTAATTACCAATATTAATATTGGTAATTTTCTGTATGGTGGTGAAATGTTTCGTTACTGTTGGATATCATTGGAAATAATAATATTAATAGCATTTAACCCATAATTTTGTAATTTGCGGTATAAACAAATTACTAAATTGATTTTTAATGGTTGGCTCATATAACTCATTGTTTATGTGTGAATGGTTCAATGTAGGAAAAAAGAAAAATAGCCACTTAAAAAGAAGAAGTAAATTGAAGAATATGGAAAAATGATGTAAACAACTTTCTCAAATATTACTATGAATATGATGAATGAAAAACGATGTAAACAACTTTCTCAAATATTACTATGAATGTGATGAATATATTCATCTCATTAATATATGAAAATCAATATTATATTAGAAGTAATAAAGAGGACAATAAAAGAAATTCAAAAAACATTCTATAAATAAGTCACAATATTATTAGTTGCATGTCATAGGGATATGGACTTCAATTTTTATTTTTAATGATTGGCTCATATAACTGGTTATATATGTTTGAATGGTTTATTATAAACAAAAGAACAATAGTTACTCAAAAAAATGAAGTAAATTGAACAACATGAAAAATGATGTAACAACTTTCTCAGATATTACTATCAATATGATGAATGTATTCATTTCATTAATATATGAAAATCATTAATATATTAAAAGTAAATAAAGAGGACAATAAAATAAATTCAAAAAACATTCTATAAATAGCTAAAAGTATTAATAGTTGCATGTCATAGCGATATCAACTTCAATTGCTCCTCTTCTTTCTTACTAATTGTAGTAGATGCACTATCTTTCATCTTGGCATAACACTGAAAAGAGAAAGGGGGTGCAATGTGTAAACCATCTATTGATTTCACCCTTGATATGGCTGTGAAGGTTAGGCTTTGCTGCTCTTTATCCCTGATATCAATTGATGTTCATTCTAAAGTCAATCCCTGTGACTTGTGGATTGTAAGAGCCCATGCCATCTTTAAAGGAATTTGTTTTCGAATTCCTCTTAGCACTGGTGTGATAGGTACAATGTTTGGATTTCTTGCAGCAAATGGAACACCAACATACTTATCAAAAACAACAGTTGTGAACATTGGAAGATAAGGTGGCTTAGAGATAGGCATACAAAATATATCCTTCACATAGCCAAGTGCACCATTCACCAAACCAGCTTCAACCCAAAAAATACATGTCAACATAACACATTGACTACGACACAAAAAAACTACACAGTCCAATTGATCATCATAAACACCACTTATTTCTGAATGCCTTGAATTCTTAACAATACATCGTGAAATTGGATAATTTAATGATTTTAACATATGCCTGTTATGGAATGACACCAAATTATTTTTTGGAAACATGTGAACTACTGCATTAAATAAATCCCTTTCTCTAGGATGCAACCTCATATCACCCCATGACATAAGAAACTCTCAATCTTCAAGAACATGTTTTGCATTTCTTATGTTATTGAGGACTCTTAGAAAACAAGATTGTTTCTCATTATTCCCTTATTGGAGAAATATTGTGTCAAGAGTGACAACAATGCTGAATTTTTTCCACAATACTTTCGCTATTGTATTACCTGCATATAAAGGATTATCTCTCACAGGAGGTAGTTGGCCATGGTCACCCAAAAGGATGATGGATTTGCCACCAAAAGGACAATTATTTTCTCTGAAATTCTTCTCGTAATCGAGCATCTATTTGCATGAATAACCTTGATCCTAGAAATTTGATTTCATCAATCAATATATATATCAAATAAGCATCATTTCTTCTTGGAATACTACTAGTGATTTCCCCTATGGTGGTTTCATATCTTTAATTGGAATTTTTAGAGGTGAGTGGATTATTTTTGCATGTATATTAAAATCAGTTATTCCTATTGGGGCAAGAAGAAGAAAAGGAATTATTCCATTACCTGAAAAATTATAAATAGCTTCAAAAATACAATGTATATGGAAAAAATTTATAGTGCATGCATGATCTAGGTGGCTCCATCGACACACACAGGACAAAGAGGGCTTATGAAAGCTCGAAATTCAAAGTGACAATAAGGTGGCAAACTCAACTTCATATTGAAGAGTAGTGATTGTTCTGGGAAATTATCTTGAATTGGGAGAACATAATTATCATCATACTAATCATATTTAGGAAAATCTTCAGAAGAAGAAATGTCATCAATTATAAACAATGGATCAGCAGATTTTTCTTCCAACAATCCTAATATATCTTGATTAGATTGGTTGCATTCTGTTTGAAAATCGTTGTTTTGTTCAATAGGCGTGATATCAAGCAATGGGCCTTTTTGGGAAGGTAGAATAACATGAGCATCAACTTGTTCTTCTGTCCCTTCATGGATAAAAACTTTTGTACATTCATCAACATTAGAAGAAGTAGAAACAATTTCTTCATTATGTAAATATTTTGAGGATGGTTGCATGTTTAGAAGAAAATTGATTTATTCTTCAGTGAGGGGAGGTGGGAATCTCTGAATTCTTAGATTTGAATAACAATTGTTTTTTCTCTTATCTAAAAATTGATCATCAGGTTCAATATTTTCTTTAACTCCATTCAAAACATTAAATGAAACATCATTTGTTAATACAGAGGGGTTTTGTGGATCTTGATTCATCTCCTGATCTATTTCATCTTTGTTTAACTCCTCTTGATTATTATGACATTTAACTTGAGAATGAAAGTTCTGGATTTCTTCTAATAAATCTTCAGGAAACCAATTTCCAAAATCTTCATCAATATTTTTAAGGTAATATATAAGATCTTCAACTTCATCACAACAATTTTGAGCTAATGATAAAGATGGAAAATATTCTTTGTAATGCTCATAAAATACCTTATGAATTTTTTTTAAAGAAAATAAACTAGCAGGTTTGAGAGCTTCATACCATTCCCTTGCTTTTCCTTTTAAGGTTACCATGAATATTTTCATGAGGCAATCCTCATGCCAATCACCCTTCAATCTTGATGAGTGTATATGAAATTTAATGATATGTAGTAAAGGATCATCAATGTTCTCATCTTGAAACATAGGCAGATTTTCACTCCAATTTACCTTTGGTAGTTTGTGTGGAAATCCAGGTATGTGATCTCTGCTCATGGGAGCATATCTTCGTTTTATTCTTGGATCATCTTGAAAATCAGCCATAATGAAAAGCCACTTTATCTGTACAACCAAGTTAGATCTTTATATAAAATACAACACATATTGAATCTTAACGAGAAAGAACATAATGTCTTGGATTAAGATCCAAGTTGAAAGCCTGATATTTCCATATTGTTCTTCCAGGTTCATTCCTCCAGTGGAGTCTTGATTGTGAAATGGATTTGGAGTCGCGAGGTGGATGATTTTAACCTTTGTGTGTCTGATCACTGTCCACCATCATAGATCAGATCTGAACCTGTAAAATATTTCTGAAGAAAAAGGTTAGTCTTCCCCAGTGGAGTCGCCAATATGTTATCACTCTAGTAAATTTTCTATTAGAAATATTTAAAACTTTTTAACTTACTAGAGGTAACCAAGAACCACTTTTAGAATTCAGGATCTAGCCTTCCTGAGTTCGGAAGAGGGATCTCTCCATATGATTTAGCTTTGTTTAGGTAACATATATTAGGCTAGCTATGATTGTGCAGTTGGGTTTGATTTTTTGAAAATGTTGGTGGGGTTAAAGGACTACAAGGGAAGCCATAGAAAGATCTATCTAACCATTGGGCAATGGAGTCAAATTATAGCAAACAAGACTAGAAAACCTAGGCCAAAAGATGCAAATATGTTAAGGGCAAGATAGATGACCTTCCAAGGGTTTTAAAAGGATATTTTGATGAAGTGGGTGAAGTCTGGACTAAGGGAAATTAAGAATCCTTAGATCACAGATAAGAAGATTGAAGGAGGGGATCAAACTGGGACCTAGAGCAATTAAGAATTTTATGGTCCGGTTATCAAGCATAAAACATTAAAATGCCAACTAGTTTAAAACAGGGAGCTTATTATCACTAATCCTGTTTAATTTCTCCTTAGTTGATCATTACAGAATGAAACACAATATATTAATGAATGTAAACTTTTTAAAGGAAAACACTGAAAACAGGAAAAATACGAGACTTATCTTGTCACCACGAGAATCCTTAGCTATGATGTCTATTCGCTTCAGTTTCCAACCTCCTGCTTCAACTTAACTCACATAAAATCCCAATGTTCAACAAAAATTCTATAGTAATCTTGATTATTTTATTCCACCCAAAAATACTTCCAAGAGTGAAGTATTTATACAAATTCTAAACTAAAATATCTTGAAAAAATATCAAGATTAGTTCACAAATCTCTCCAACTATTTTACATAAATAGAACTTAAGTAAAGGACACTCAAACTAATGCATCTATTTGGCACTATTTTTTATGGATAGGTGATGAAAAAGAGGATAATTTGAATTTTATCCGTTATTGCCTAAATCCACCTTAGGCTGAAGGAAGGCGAGATTCAGGGTAACATCATACCACGCTCAGTCTGGTAGCTAGCCCTACCAGAACAGGATAGGGCTCTCTCCAGGTCAATCTTAGCGATAAGTAATCAATAGGGTCTGAGATGACTTGAAAGGAATACTAATTTTAGGCTAGGTATATGAATAAAGGAGTTTGATTTTGATTTTTAGGGTTTTTGCTGGAAAAAGGGAAAGGCAATTTTTGGGCTTGGGGATGAGGCCAAATTCTTGCAGAGTTCAAGTTGGGGCAGGGAAGGCAATGAATTTGATGTCTTAGATTCAATGAATGGATGGAAAAGACTGCTGAGGAGCTGAAGAGGGCAAGAGGGTGCAAGGATCCTCTTAAAACTGACGAAAACATATAAAACTAAACAAAAGTTTAAGGCAGAGCACCAGCAAACTAATGAATTCTACCTTAGTTACTCATTTGTTTAATTCAGAAGAAAAGAGAAGGGAAATGGCATACATATAAAATTAATGAAACTTACAGATACATGGAGAAAAACATCATCAAAACTCAGAGCCACAAGGATCCCAACAAGTTCTGCAAAACCCTGGTCTTTCCTTTGCCAAAAATGCAGAAGTGTAGGTACAATGAGGTGCCAAACTATTCCCAAGAATCCAACCCTGAAAAATGACTTATAAAATACATAATATAGACCATCCTAACCCCTTCCCATGCCTCTAGGGGTCGAGCTCATCCTTCTAGGAGCTGTTTCAAACAATTCTAAACAAGGAACTGAAATCTAGGCAATCAAACAACTTGCATCTATATGGAAGGAAACTGATTCATTCATTTAATTTTCACTTTTTAGTGAATGAATCCTATAAAACAAGTAAATATGAGCCAAAATTACATCATATTCATCAAATTACATCAAGATAGATCAATATTTACATCAAAAATTAAAACTAGTCAAAACTGGGCGAATTTCTGAGCTGAAGAGTCAAAATGAGGCCAAATTTCTCTATGCGCCGCGCCCAAAAACTCAATGCATTTCGCCACTTTGAGCCTATTTTTTAGGCACTTCATGAAGTTCAAATTGATCTCATGATAGCTCTTTGGAAAGCATGTCTGTCGGCTATCCAAACCAAGTGGAATTTTTCAATTTGGAGTGCATTTTCCCCTCCAAAACTTCAATCTCCCAAGACTGGTTCCTGCTGGTGCAAAAGGTGGCAGAAAGGCCATATTCAAGGTGTTTTTGACCCTTTAAACCACCCAGAACTTGATGAAATCTCTCGGCCATTCTTGAGCATGCATTAATTTTCATAAAAAATCCAAAAATGTCAATTTTTCCTCCAGAAGATCTCTCAAACGTAAGCGCGTGTCGAGTGGCACGACGCCTCGGGCAGAAAAACCTGTTTTGCAACCAAAATTTCAAAAATGACAAAATTTTCTCCAAATTTGCTAAAAATTGGAGTGAAGATCCCTCATCAAGTATCATGCTCATCCAATGAAGCTTCAGCCAAGATTCAATGTCCTTAGCGACATTTCAGTGCCCTCCTGGTGCATGCAATTTCAGTTGTAAAGTCACTGTCTTGTTCATTGGATGTGTCTGTGTCCGTCATGGTGTTGCAATGTGTATGTCAAGTGTATGTTTGGTTTGTTGAAAATGATAAATTGGTGTTTGTTTTCAATGCCAAATATTCCAAAAGGAAGTGAGGGACTGTGAGGAATATGGGACAGTGGGAAAGTGGACTGTGGAGTTTGTGAAGTGAGATTTGAAATGTGTTAACAGTCACTTGACCGTATTTAGGAATCTGGGATTTGGATATTTGTTGCAAATAATATGGGATATGGTAAAAATGATAGGGAATGGTAGGTTTTAGGATAGGGAAAATAGGATTTAGGAAATAAGTGATATAAGCGGTTTTATAAGGGAATAGGGTATTGAAAATGATGATAGGATTACAATGACGGGAAGGGATGAACACAATGGGAAATGAACAAGTTTGGCACCATAATCACTTTAAAACACCAATGATAAAACCCTAAGGGAAAAATTCCTAACAAGTGAATAGGGTTTATAACTTGACATTAAAATTCTCATATTCCCTTTCCAAATGAACCCAAACACTGGCTAATTAGCATTTCAAAAACTCACAAACTTACTTGAAACATAGAAGATTTATTCAATTTTGAGTTTTTATGGAGCAGAGGCAAAAATTAGGTGTTCACACTCGTGCGCCGCGCATTCCATGTGCGCCGCGCTGCCAGGCTTTACACCGTGTACCCAATGCGCCGCACGCGCCGATGTGCGCCGCGCACCAACCCAACGCGTCGCGCATGTTTCAGAGGCTTTGGAGGCCTTCCTGTCCAAATTAGGCGTGTAATAGCTCGTTGGAAATATATTTGAGTCTACTTTCCAACCCAAGTGGAATTTTTCAATTTGGAGTTCATTTTCCCTATCAAAAATCAAATCTCCCAAGACTCATTTAAAATGTGCAAAATGAGGCCGCTCAAGGCAGAAAGTGTCATAGCTCAACTTTAAAGAACTTCCACAACTCCAAATTGAGCTCATGATAGCTCATTGGAAATAAATTTGTGTCTAATTATCATTTGACCCATCA
>CM076574.1:1243940273-1244161089 GCA_034641835.2 Pinus albicaulis | reverse complement strand
ACGGGGGGCCACAGGAGGGCTTAGTCATTGGCCCAATTCTTCAACACCCATTGTTTCTCTACACCAAGAGAACTTCTGAGTGCTCACAGACTTTGTCAATGCATCTGCAACATTCTTCAAAGTGTCCACCTTTACCCGCAACACCCTTTTAGCCTCAACCATATCTCTAACAAAGTGATATTGAACATCAATGTGCTTTGTCTTTGAATGATAAGCAGGGTTCTTAGCCAAGAAAATTGCACTTTGGCTATCACAGTCTATCCTTATAGCTTGCTGTACCAACCCCATACTTGAACACAATCTTTGCAACAAAACTGCTTCCTTGCTTGCATGAGTGGCTGCTATGTATTCTGCCTCTGTAGTTGAAAGAGCCACTACAGACTGTCTTTTACTCATCCAACTGACTGCGCCTCCAAATAGGCTAAACACATACCCACTTGTAGATCTTCTTTGGTCGAGATCTCCAGCCCAGTCTGCATCAACAAAACCACGAATGTCCAACATTCTTTCCAATCCTGGTCTTCCCTAGTAGCACAAGCCATAATCACTAGTGCCACGTAAATATCTGAAAACCCGCTTCACTGGCATCGACCCTTCCTGGGTTTCGGCATACTCGGCTTCTCAGCTAGCATGCGCCAGTATGGTCTATGTAAATGCAGGACCATTGCATACATCAAGCTACCGCGCATTTGCATATGGAACACGGGACATATACTCCTCTTCTTCTTGTGTCTTGGGACAACACATTACGTGAGCATTTACTACGGGAATAGGAACCTTCAGGTTTAATATCTGCACATCATGATTTCAAAATATAGTCTTCTATAAACCTTCCTGCGGGTTTTAACGAGTCTTTCCTCTTTAGATCTCTCTTAATTTCACTTATTAGCTCATAATTTGCGACTGGATCCTTCATGTCGAATTTGGAGAACAGTCGGGTCTTCAAATCTTGGATAATTTCTTTGTCATTTCCAATCAACAACATATCATCCACATACAATACCAAATAAATAACATGGTCACCAATTAATTTAAAATAAACACAGTGATCCTCCTTGCTTTTGGTGAAGCCAAGTCCCAGTATATAGGTATCAAATTTCTGATACCACATCCTTGGTGACTGTTTTAACCCATACAGAGACTTCTTCAACCTGCATACCAGTTCTTTCTTACCCTTCACCATAAATCCTTCAGGTTGCTTCATGTAGATCTCTTCTTCTAGATCCCAGTGAAGAAATGCTGTCTTCACATCCATCTGTTCTATCTCAAAATCAAATGCAGCAGCAACAGATAAAAGTAATCTAATAGAAGTAACTTTGGCAACAGGAGAAAAAATATCACCAAAATCAATTCCCGGCACCTGGGAATAACCTTTCGCTACCAACCGAGCTTTGTATTTCTCCACCTTGCCTTCTACATTCATCTTCTTCTTAAACACCCATTTGCTCCCAATGGGCTTCCTTCCAGCCGGCAACTCCACCGGATCCCATGCATCGTTTTTGTGCAAGGATTCCATTTCATCAACCATGGCCTCCTTCCAGAGTTTTCCATCCTCTGAATCTACTGCCTCCCTGACAGTTCTGGGTTCATCATCGGTTATAGTTAAGGCAAAACCTGAACAGAAAGCAGATGGACTATACCTTTCTGGTTGCCTTCTTTCCCGAACTGATCTTCTCAAAGCTGGAGTTTGTGGCTCTTCATCTTCTGAGTCTTCTTCTGTTGTAGAGTCCGATTCATCCTCCTTTAGCTCAAACTCTATCTTCTCAGGTTCCTTTGGTAGGACTTCATGTTTAACAACATCTTTCACTTCTCTAAACACCACATCTCGGCTGTACACAACCTTCCTTGTTTCTGGGTTCCAAAGCTTGTAACCATTTAAACCATCCTTATACCCAATAAATATGCACCTTTCAGATTTATTATCCAACTTGGTCCTTTTCTCCTTTGGAACATGTACATATGCATCACATCCAAATACCCTTAGATGTGAAAGAGGGGGTTTCTTACCAGTCCATACCTCATGTGGGGTCTTATCCTCCAACGCTGATGAAGGTGATCTGTTAACTAAGTAACATGCAGTCTCCACTGCCTCTGCCCAGAATTCTTGTCCTAACCCGGTACCACTGAGCATGCTTCTTGCCTTTTCCATTAGTGTTCTATTCATTCTTTCTGCAACTCCATTTTGCTGAGGTGTGTATCGAGTAGTCTTCTGCCGTGCTATACCACACTTCTTACAGAACTCTTCAAATTCCTTCTTGCAGAACTCCCCACCATTATCTGTCCTCAACGCCTTTATCTTCTTCTCTGTCTGGTTTTCCACCAGAGCCTTAAATTCTTTAAATTTGTCAAAGACTTCAGATTTCTTCCTCGAGAAATATATCCATGTATTCCTTGAGAAGTCATCTATGAATGAAACATAGTACACAGACTTTCCCAGTGACGGAACTGACACAGGCCCAAACACATCACTGTGCACAAGTTCTAATATCTTATTCGCCCTCTTAGCACCAGAAGGAAAACTCACCCGATTCTGCTTCCCATATACACAATGTTCACAGAAATCGAAATCCAGAGAGAAATTAGACATACCTTCTACCATACCATTTCTATGCAATATCCGAAGGCCCTTCTCTCCAATATGTCCAAGCCTTTGATGCCATAGCATGGTCTTTTCTCCGAAGACCACAGTATTGAAGGCGTTCGGATGCTCTGTCACCGAGTCTCCATCCTTCATCCTCAGGTTATATAGCTTTTTCCGCGGGAACAACTTATTCACCAGAGACTTAGATTGGTACAAAGTCCCAAGTTTTTCCCACAAATTCTTTGCCGTAGCTTCCCCAGATACATTCAACAATACTGAATCTGACACACACAACCGTATTGTGCTCTTGGCCTTCCGATCCAGTTTCTTCCAGTCTTCATCTGACATTGCCGTTGGTTTAGTACCTAGATCTACCGCGATCCACTGATCTTTATCCACCAGCAGATCCTCCATCTTGAGCTTCCACAACTCAAAACTCTGACCATTAAATTTCTCGATCTCTATCTTTTCGCCGCTCACCATATTCTTTCACTGCAAGAATCGATCCCGCAGATCTCCCACTGCACAGGGTCTACCACAGGCTCGAGCAAAAAACCCTCAACAACAAAGGCATCCCCTTGAAGCCGAAATAGCTCTGATACCAAATGTAGGTTTTAACCCTGAACAGAAATATATACACACGATTCTTATAACATAAAATAAACAATAGCAAGAGCATAAAACATAAAACAGATAAACAAAGAGATTTCCCCTGGATCCCAAATCGGGACGACTTGCTTGATTTTTCATTATATTCCTTTTAGTGTTACAACACATATATATACATGCCGGAGCATACATAAACCCCAATCCATTAACCCTGGATTAGAACATAATCGTAGTTCCCTTAACCGGATCTACAAAAATACCAGGGGCCGAAAACCATCGAACCCCAAAACCATGTGCAAAACCATGCACAAAACCATGGGCGGATCCGCCTATGAGTGGGTCCGCACAAAAAACAAATTTTGGCCGGGGCGCTGCCCCAGACCCCAACGGTGGGGACTTCTTCGCCCCTCGTGACCCCCCAGCTATGCCCGACGCAACATACAGCGCATGGGGCCAATCGTGGAAAGAATATAACACATACCCAACAATAAAAAAGAGGCTAAGTGAGGGTGAAATAAGGGGGAAAGGAGGCCTTTGGGCATTTCTTCACAAACAGAGGGGCTTTATGATGGAAAGCAGCAGAGGGGATATTATCAAAGGGTCAAAGGCACAAGGAGGCTTCAAGGATGATGTGTTTTTAGGGGAAATTCATTCCTTGAAGGATTGAAAACATTTTAGCCCCCTATTTTCTTGTCAAAAAATTTATGGGGGGGCTAAAAGTAGGCAGTTAATTTTATGACATTGAAATGAAACTTTGTTGTTTCATGTTTTAAGAGTCGAGAAACAAGCAAAAGATGACTCTAGTCACTTTCAGATTGAACAAGCATGAAAGGAAAAGTGCTCGATGATCTTTTCACTTTTAGAGAGTCACAAAAAGATCAAAATGACTAGTGAGGTAATCTAAGCAAGAGGGTGGACCAAGTTTCCGTGAACTGCCATATACACCTTGGTGATCAAATGAAAGATAAATGACCAAGGACTTAACGTACATGTAGGTAGTCTCCCCGAATGTTGTGTTCAGTGTATCACAATTACAGGGTGACAGACTTAGCTTCCTATGGATAAAGGATTTCAACCTATGAGGGTCTCCCTTTATATACGCGACGGTACAGGGAACAAAAGTCTGTACTAGTGTTGTCTAATGCCAGATGGTGAATGATAGCTACTAGGTTTAATGATACCAGAAAGTGTCACTAGCTTAGACCTCTAAAATATGTGCGTTAGGTTTCAATGCTTCCTTAGGTTGATTGAATTCATTTTAAGGTTGATCTTTGTAATATCCCAAAATGGGAATGCACAGCAAAGCTTGCTCGAATAACGCTCTCTCCACCAGTTGGTGCAATAAAATGATTTTGCAGCTCCTGGATCCCTTAGATCAATGGATCTAATGTCTAAATCCAAAAGGAGAGCAAAAACAAATCAAACTAGGTGAGGTAAATAGACCTCCCACCACCTAGTATGGTTGAAAAACACCCAATGAAGGGGGTGCAGCTATATGCACAAACTGCTTCATAAATAACGCAGTTCCACTGAGGTAAATTAGTAGGCATATATGGAGGCTCAAATATCATATGTACAATATCAAATAAGATTTACATTGCATCCCATACAGTGTGCAAGAGAAAGTAGAAGACTATACAGGAATAAACCCTCAGAAATGAGGTGCTACAACCATAAGAAATGTCTACAAAAACTTGACAGTGTTATTTTAATGGGTTGAAGTAGCATGATATTACAATTCAGATCTAGAGAATATCTATACACAAAAAGATAGATCTAATTCAGATCTGTATACAAGAAAAGCTCATCTATACATTCCCCTTGAGGTTTTGTGCAAAACATGAAAGCACAAGAATAGATATGAGATCTAGAGTTGCAGATATGCAATGATATTCAGAAATTCCTGAATCATAATATAAAATCAGATTATATATGAAACAAACATGGATTGGATGGCCAATCCATGCATCACCACAGTGAGAGGGAGAATCCTATCACCAAATATCTCTCCTCCAAAGTGTAGACAAAACACCCTGCAACTGCAAATTTTCAAATAACGCAGTTAGGGAAGGGAAACTGTGTTGTAAGCTATGAGAATTATTTTTCCTAATGCCAAGGTCTAGATCTGTAGCTCCAATGATCTAGAACACTCTTGCCAATGGGATAGAAAGATTTCCCCAGTGAAAAGGGGTGCTAGATGTGCATAGATCTGAAGAGATCTATCCTCCACTTGCTGCAACTCACAAGCACAGCCCAACCCTCAAAAAGATCAGCGCTGTAGGTGTAAGGTGAAGCTTGGCCCAATCTGATATTGGAAAAGACAAGAAAAAATCCTCCAAGAGATGCTCTAGGAAGGAGGTGGGATTCCCGCTCAGGAACACCCAAGTGCTAAGCAGCACTATTCTCAGCTAAATAGCTAGAGAATGAGAAATGTCTAAGCAGACAAATTCTTCTGAAATAATATCTTCAAAAACCCCTCTCATGCTACTCTCTTCTTCCTTTTATAAGATTGGAGTCTTGTTAAACCCTAAACCACTTCATCAGTTTAGCTCCTTTCACATGTAGAGCCTCCATCTAGAACTACGTTGTGCCTCAAGGAGGTTCAATGCATCTAGACTGCGCTATAGATATGGTCATGGTTGACTTGGTCAAGTGATCAACCTCTTTCACACTCTAGTGTGTTTATAAAATGGCCCAGATTTAGCCATGTCTACATTGGACATTGATTTATTTTGATATTTTTAGGAGTTTTACATGTTCTCCTTTATACTTTATTCATCAACATGAAAAGAAGAACAAAACAAAGAAAAATTTAATATTCGCATTAGCTTGGGCTAAGTGGGAATATTACAATATTGAATTAATGTTGCAATTTCAAGGCCTTACTGAATGTGGTCTCGTATTCCTAAATGCACACTACATGCAAAATAACATCATTTCCATTCAATGAATGCTGGCTAAGAGAAGGATAGGAATATATGACAAAGTAGCAATAAATTGAAACATAAAAAAAAAATTTCACTAATGCATCTGATACAAGCAAATGAGAAAACAAAAATTCTTTCCTAGTTCTCTAAGAGCTAGTAATGCAAAATAACATTTTCATTTTCAATTGAAGCGAAAGAATACAATTTTTTTTCTTTTTTAGATTAATGAGGCATGTAATGCACTATTACACTAAAAATAAAAACAAATACTAGTTTTGAGTACAACGAATGTAACGATATGAACAAAGAGATCTACACAATACAAACATAAAACACACTCAAAACAAGAATGCACTCCTTCAAGAAAACAAAGGGATTTCGAAACGATCCAACGAGAAATGTTATCTATGCTCGAATTGATGAATGGAGAGTCAAACGAAAACAAAAGTGATCATCCAACAAACCAAAGACACGAAGAAGCAAGAGAAATACTAACACAAGGAGTCAGTGAATTGAAACAACAAAGATCAAAGTGACTTGAACTTAACTTAGAAGACTCACTGAGGAGAGGGCCAAAAAAACAGCACAAGACACCTAGAAACCCCAGGGATACAAACTCCACTAATAAGGTGATGGACAAACAAATGAGAAGACCGAGACTACAGAGTCAAAACAATCACAGTAGACCAATTTCAAGGCAAAAAACCAATCTAGAGCCAAGGAACAATGAAAAAAACTCAGAAAAGAGGTCAAATCAAATCCTATAGGATTCAACGCGACTGTTTAGCTATAATCTATGCTAAACAGAGTTGGAACACCTGTGACAAAATAAACATGTGCCAATCGGCGTAACTGTTCAAGGGAAAACCGCGTCGAGCTAGAAAACCATGGGAAAAAAATAAAACCACTGAACAAAAGTTAGAATTGACACTCTAGAACTGAACAGGATGTTTTAAAATAGTCAAACAAGTAAAGCAAAGCAAGAAAACAATTAAACGACCAAAGTCGACTCGACAAGACAAACGCTTGACAAACAACAAGACAAGAAACACACACTGATCCCTAGTGGAGTCACCAAATTGTTGTGTAGATAAATACCCTCTGCGGACAGAGGCGATCCCTATAGCCCTAGGGTGGGTCTAGCAGTAAGAGGACATGTTAATGCATCGATTCCTAGTAATGAATGAAACTGAGTTGGGATAAATGTCCTACCTTTATTCCAACGCAGTTGTCATAGTTGTGGCAGCAGTCCCCTGACCTTCATCCTAGCACGTCGTGGTCCTTTAATAGTGGTACTCAGGTGCCTGCACAAGGATCAAAGAACAATATCAGCATACGAAACAATATTTGCATTCATAATTATCTAATTGTTCAAGGATAATTAAACATATTGCGCAATATTAATCACATCAACACAAGACGGGAACCAAAACATCAGTCCTATTATAATTAAGAGAAAGAAAGAGATTACAACCAAATGAGCCTTGAAATCGCAGCCTCCTTCAGCGGATCCAGTCAAAACACGTCTCGAGCATTTGTTGGGGAATTGGAATTGTCGAGGCAATAAGCCTAAACTCTCTCTCGACAAGGGGTCTCTCTCTGCTCTATCTCACACCAGCTTATTCAGAATGTTTCATCTATTCTCCAAAATGTTCAACTAGTAGCATCTATGTGAGGGAGATTTATTTATAGGAGAGGAGGAGGAAGGTGGGATCCCTCAAATGGTGGAAGGGAGGCCCTATCCTTTAGGAGGTTTCCCTAAAGTAGGGAACAAGAAGCCAAAGGAAGATGTTCGACGTTATTCAGTCGAACAACTCATGCTAACTCCGCTCACGAAGTGGTTGGGAATGGAAACTTCACTTCTATATTTAAAAAAATTTCTAAAAACAACTCGGTGCTGGCAGTCCACTAAGATAGAGCACCAATGGGCACAGAGCCCAGTGTTAACTTCTCTTATTGGCGCGAGGCCATAACTTCCTACTAGCACCGACCCAAAATCATTTGTTTTCGATGGTTTGTTATAGGAATAGTCAACAGAGGAAATTTTTTCCTCATGGAAAGGGATGCAATGATAACTTTTTACAAGGCATGACACTACATATAATTCACAGAAATGGTCCTCCAATGTGCGGGATGGGGATTGCAGGGATGGTGACAAAATGTTGTGTAAAAATGGGTGAATTTTTTTTGACATGAAACATTTTATTGACACATATGTGGTACCTGTATGACCAACTGGAGCCCCTCACCATGCCAGGTGAGGAATGCAACTACCTGGGGCTAGAGCAGCAATAGATATTGCAGCAGCTGCCAAAGAGGGAGACATTACCTAGAGTTTGCACAAGGTTGTGAGGAACCTCGAAGGTTTGAGCATGGGTGTCCCATGTCTTACCATGAGGGTGATCTCGATCCACCTACATCGACATACAATGGGTATTCCAAAGAGACTTTTGGATCTACTATCATGAGCATTCGACTCAATAGGAGTAGAAATAGGTGTTTATATTCCATACAGAGGCTTAGCAAAGACATTTTTGTATAAAACACCCAAGTTTTGAGGAGTTTTTTGATGTAAAAAACAACTGGACACAATCTATATATATACACACATATATTTTGGCGATTTATGATGGCGTATTTTTATTTTTTATGTAATTTTTGTGATGAAAAAAATGTACACTCATGCATGAATCTTCTTAGAAAAAATGTGATAGATTCCAATCCAATACATAGTTTTCCAACGAATCAACTAATGCATTATATTCTCTAGGAATGTGTTCAAAAGTGATAGAGTCAAATTGACGTTCTAGAAGCCGTACCCTTAAAAAATAACGCAGTAAAATAGGATGTCGAATGTGATAATGAATTTTCAAATTCATAACAACTAGCTAGGAATCTAACCAAACCACCTATTGGAGATGTCGCAAGATGCGGCTTCAGTGAGGAGTTGTATAATGGACATATACTCATCAATGTTGTAGTGGCATCACCAAGGAGGATTCCCTTGGAACCAAGTACTTCTAACTTAGGTGTATATATGACCCAAGCAATCAATGCAATGTGCCATGTGTGACGACTAGCACCATCTGCATATCCAACGTATGGTATGGTGACGAAGACATCTGTTTAAAAAGATATTTGTATGAGAAAAAAGCTCGAGAAAAGCTAAAATATTCCAGACACACCAAAAAAATACAAAACTTATATAGATAAAATTACAAATCAAATGCATAGTAGAGCACTAGGAGAAATACTTCTTCGGATAGAGCCCGTTGTGGGGCTCAGCGAGTGGGATTACGTTACAGTCCTGAAGCTCATAGGATCCTTTAGAAATAAACTTAGTGACAACATATGGACTGAGCCATAATGTTTGAAGTGTTCTTTCCCCCAAGAGGTCGTGTTTATGATCATAGAGTAAGACTAGATCACCTTCTTGGAAAGAATGAGGCTTGAATTTTTTTTCATACTGAGATTTGACTTGATGCTTGTTGGATTTGAGGGCCAGTGTGGCATCTCGATGAGTCTCATATAACTGATTGAGTGCAAGCAAGCACTCTTCTTCGACAGTAGTGTCAGGTAGGAGTTCAACAACTAACTTGAGTGACATAATCTAACACTCGATTGGGATAACTGCTTCCAGACCGTGTGCTAGTTGGAATGGCGTGAAGCCTGTAGAATTTTTCACTAACGTTCGGTATGACCTTAATGTGGAGTATAATTTTTGATGCCATGTGGTTTTATGTTTTCCTACTAACCTTCAAATCATGGTCTTGAAACGCCATTAACGACTTCGACCTGACTGTTAGCTTGTCGATAGTAGGATGAAGAATGATCTTGTCGAAAACAAAGTAAGGATGTTTACTCTGACATCATGTGGTTCTGAAAATGAGAACCATGATCCATGAAAATTGTGCAAGGCACATAAAAATCGCAGATAACCTTAATGAACAGGAATAGAGCAATGGTTCCTCCGTCGGCTCAAAAATTGGGAATGGCCTCAGTCCATTTCGTAAAATAGTCGACAACAACTACAATTTAGTTGTGTCCATTGATGGAAGTGGGATTACATGTTACAAACTCTATTCCCCATTTG
This sequence comes from Pinus albicaulis, assembly GCA_034641835.2. Taxonomy (NCBI): domain Eukaryota; kingdom Viridiplantae; phylum Streptophyta; class Pinopsida; order Pinales; family Pinaceae; genus Pinus; species Pinus albicaulis. The sequence continues at coordinate 1,244,150,879 of CM076574.1, read as the reverse complement.
GAAAAGGGACCAATGGAAATAACCAGATGTAGAGGGGTAGGATGATCGCACATATTATTAGTAACAATTTGACATGGATGTCACTTCTAGACCATAGTAACGCAATCTTTAAACAAAGTGGGCCAGTAGTATCCTTCACGCAAGATTTTCTAGGTAGTAGCTATGCCTAAATTATGACCTCCACATGCCCTGGTGTGGTAGTTATTTAAAACAATCTCTGCCTCGGTAAGAATGATACAATGTCGAAGAACTATATCAACGTCACAACGATATAGTGTATGATTCAACACGAGGTAGTGCCGATCTTGGTCGTAGATGTGACGACGATCGTTTGAGGCTAAATCTGGGCAGAACCATTTTGTTTGGAGGTAGACAAGAATGTATCCATACCAAGGATCAGTAGAGTCGAATAGATAGAAAAATTCATCAGGGAATGGATCATGAGCTACTTCATATAGGTTGTTAGTGTCAGTATTTTCATACTTCCACCAGGTATCAAACACATTTTTCTTGTGCATCTTAGGTGTCCCATTCTAAAAAAAATTTCAATCATTCCATTAGGTCATGATATAAAAAAATTTCACTGGTGGTTGTGCTTGCCAAGTGTCCCATTTTTCTTCACAAGTATATGCATGTTGTCCCTCTTCCATGTCTTCATCATGCTGAAAACAAGTCTGCTCTCATTCCAATTTTAGTCAAATTCACTCATTGAGTCAGTTTCTTTCATTTCTCATTAGGTCACTAGGGTTTCATTAGGTCAAATGATTGCATTGTCTCATTTTCAATAAAGGAAAGAAAAATGTGTGAGAGTGATCCCAATAATGTCTCTTTACCATGTAAATATGATCTCCAAGATGGTTTCCAAAGTTGTAATTTGATTTCAAGTGTGAGTTTCATTCCAAGATGTAATTTTATTTTTATTCATGTAATTTTATGTCAGTTCAAATGTAATAAGTACTCAGTCTCCCAAGGCTGCCAATTTAGAGTTCCACATGCCAACACATCAAGTCTCAAATACAAAAAGTGTCTACTTCAGCAATTGATCAAATGGCAAAGCGAGTTGTCTTTTTCCAAGGGTGCCTAAGTCATCATTTTCCACAAGCACTAAACCCTATTTTCCTCTCCCATTGAGCTAGGGTTTTTTATGGAATCAGAGACATATGAGAAGATAAGGCATAAGGTAGGTCATATGAGTAATTATGAGTTCATTCCAAACTCATAAACATCATGTTTCCATCATTTTCCAAAAAATTATTCCAAGAGTCAAGCCATTTGCCACTCATAGGGCCATTTTTACTTCAAACTATGTTTCTGACCAAAAAGAGATGAATTTGACAAAAGCGAGAGAGGATTTTGTCCATAATAGTCCAATGAATAAAAACCTCCTTCATTTTTTACACAGGTATCATGGTTTTTTAGCAATGTCAAAAATATAGGTTCTACAAGAGGTTTGCTACATTTCTGGAGTGACCTTGGAAAAATCAAGTTTCTACTAGTTGGAGTGTCCAAATTACTTTCTTGATGAGTCACATGATAAATAGACAGAGCGATATTTACAATGAGATATCATGAGCTCAATTTGGAGTTGATGAAGGCCTCTAAAATTTTCTTGGAACATCACTTTGCATTTCTTCACCCTCATTCAGCACTTTTTGATTAGTCTTGGGAAAATCAACTTTTCACAAGGAAAATAAACTCCAATAAAAAAAAGGTATATTGGGAAATTAGACAGGATAAGTTTTCCAAAGACCTATCCTGGGTTGAATTTGGACACTGGAAAGGCCTCCAAATGTGGTCTGCAAAAAGATGTCGCAGGGATGTTGCGTGTTTTCCAGGGATGATGCACGTTTGGCTGAAATCACAATGTATTTTTAAATGGTGCTGCGCATTCACCCAGTTGCTTCAAAAATTGCCTGCAAGGCTCCAAAACTTCACAAATTCATTTTTAAACCTTCAACAGTGATTCATCATGACTCAAAAAAGTTAGTAGGTTATCATTTTCTTCACTCATCTTCGTCAAATGTCTTTTTGGATGCATAAGTTTGTTTTGAAGAAATTTGATGTTTCCTTAAAATGCAAACCCTATTTTCACTCAAAACCTAATTTACACTTCAATTTCACTCCCTAAACCTTCATAACCCTTCCCCCATTTCAGACTACCCTTTCCCAAACCCCTACAGTGACATTCCCTTTCCATAAGCCTTCATTTCCTTAAAACCCTAACACCTAGTTACACTAGTTACCTAGGCTCCAAATTCCCTACACTTGTGATAAATCCTTACCCTCATCTCCCTTAAATTACCCTATCCCATTCCTTAGTCCTAAAAAATCACATTCCACCTCATCACACCTCCCTAGGGTTTTAACAATAAAGCACCTATGGAAGAAGAAAGAAAGGAGAGGAAGCCAAACACAGGAGGAAGATAAATTGTAGGAGGAAGATAGAAAACAAAGAATGAAATTGAAAGGAGGATCGAAAACACTACTTTTGGAGACAAAATTGCAAAGGCCAAGCTTAAACGAGCCTATGCAAAAATTCAAACTTTGACTAAGTAAAAAAAGAAAGAGAAGTTAGGCATACTTTCTGAGGTGTCACTCCATGCCTTAAGTACTCAATAAGAAATTACCCTCATAATTTTGGCACACTTTTTCACTTATGTTCATTTTAGTAATTTTTTGCAATTTTCAACACCGAAATTTTGCCAAAGGCACAATGTCCTGGACACTATGCTCTTTTTTAGGACCTCAAAATGCCAAATGGCCACCACCAGTAGGTTTATAATGATGAGGAAATCTACCCTAGCAAGTTTCAGAATATTTGGAGGAGAATTGCTCCGTCAAACATGCAAAAAGCCACCTAAAAATCGTGTTTCTGCCTCCTTTTTGTCCTTGGAGATTGGATTTTTGTCAGGGAAAATCTGTAATGATCCTTTTTCAGGATTCTCAAGATTCTATTCCAGAGATGGACTGTAGAGGAATTTTCTGGATATGTCACCTTTAAAAAGAAAAGATGAGATCCAGAGGCTACCTGGCCAACTGCAGACTCTGTCTATAGAACTTGGAATAATTTATTTTTCAGGAATTTCAACAATGTGCTCAAGGAAAACGTTGTATAAGTAAAAATGTGCAAAAATAACTCACATCAGGGCTTGGTTCCTCTTTTTTATGTTGTATGTGACTTATATATGGAATTTCATCAGAAAAAAATAAGTTTAAGCACATTAAACAGATCTCCCAAAAAGTAGACTAGGTAAAAAGCACCCAAAGGGGAAGGCTGCAGTCAAATGCAAGCACTGCTTCAGGAATTGCGCAGTTTTAGCTAATGTTTAGTGGAGATCAGAAAGGAAATTGATATTTCTATAATACAGCAGCAAATAAGCATTATGATAAGGCCCTTTCATTATACAGTAGAAAGCATGAGCCAAGACAACAATAAATCTTCAGAAAAGAGAGCAAGAGCACATGTATATTTGCAGAAATGCTTCAACAACGTTAATTTTCAGGAGGTTCAGTAGCTAGAAGTTACAACTTATATCTAGAGCAGATATATGGACAAAATATAAAATATATATCAGATCTGGAAACTCTATAGTTTTCTCTACAAGATCCACTTGAAATTTTGACAAAAGCATGCATGAATAAGAGTAGATCTGAGAAACAAGTTACAGATCTGGAAACTGCTGCAGTAAATTTCTGAATATAACATTTCATTACAATGGATCAAATTTGAACAGAACATAGATCAGCAATCCAATCCATGGATCACCAAGTGGAAGGCAAAGCCCAACATAAGAGATCTTTGATCTAAACTATGAGCAAGACAACCTGCAAACCCTCATACATAAATAACGCAGTTTACCCAGTGAGACAAAATTGTAGCTCAAATGATACAGGAAAATACTGAAGAATTATAGATCTGAAGTACAAGAAATGGTACTCTCTTCCAGGAGGTCAAAGGACCACTCCATGGAGAGAGACTCTCAAAATACACTAGATCTCTGCAGATCTAGATCACCACTTGCTGCGGCTTGCAGAGACAGTAAAACCCTCAATGGATCAGCGTTGCAAATGTAAGTAGGAGCTTGGCCTCAAGCCTGATAGTGGTTCAATTCAGCAAACTTTCCTCCTTGAATCATCAAAGGAAGAGGTGAAACTTCTGCATAGGAATTCCAGATACAATCCTCCACTCAACAATAGAGAATGGTATTTGTCTAAGCAGACAAATACTTAGAAATATGATCTATAAACAACCTTCTCTTACTGCCCTCCTTTTCCTTTTATAAGATGAGAAAGCTCTGGAAAACCCTAAAACATCTTGATGAGTTAGCCCTTTTCACATTTGAGGCTCCCTTCTAGAACTGCGCTATCCCTTTTGGAGATGCAATGAACCTAGAAAACACTGTTGATTTGGTCAAGGTTGACCCATTATTTAGCTCAAACCTCTTTCACACCTGCAAGTGATTATTTACATAGCCCTGATTTGTCTTTGTTGACATGGGCATTGATTTATTCATACTTTTTAGGATTTTTACATGTCCTCCTTTATTCATTTATTCATGAAACATAAATTAAAACAAAATTGAATGTTCCTCTTAGCTAAGGCTAAGTGGGAACATTATAGTCCTCCCCTCCAAAATGTTGCTTGTCCTCAAGCAACTGACAGGGTAAGACCTATAGTTCTTCTCCCTCTCCATTGATGGCACCATCAAGGATCAAGCTTTCATCATGGACTAAGTTCTCATCAAGCCAATACATCAGAAACTGCTCCTCCAATGCTAACATGATAGCGGCATAGTCTATCCCTTCAGGAGTGTAAAACTCAATAGAAATAAACATGGGTGAAGCAATGTCACATCTAAAACATGTATCATGGAGTACAAGATAAAGTTCCATCCCATGTGGTACATATACACTACCCACTTTTTTCCCATACAAGCCCAAACAATGCCAATATATCATCTATGTATGGAAGCAAAATCACATATATGCAAACTGAAATTTTCACTTGAGGAGGTGGGTCAAAATCCCACATAAGGTACCAACGTAGTGCACTCCTTGTTTTGAGTAGATCTGAGTGTGGTAGGTGGTACTCCCACCACATATTTGTTGCATGGGTGACTTTGACATGGCTGAAAGTAAGGCCCAAGTTAGGTGCCTTTGGGAAGCACCCATCATGATAGAGAATCTCCCTTTGCACCTCAAGGGAGTGGCCAGATTTAGAATCTTTATTGGCCTCATCAATGCCATGAGATCTGCATGTAATTTTACTCCTTTTAGGAGCCATGGCCTGCATACATATGGTAAGAGAATGTGTCAAATCAGGAAAATAAACATGCTCCATAAGATTAGATTCTTTACCATACAAGTCTCCCACACACATGGAGTTAGGCATGGGCATTCCTCCTCTTTTAAGAGAAGGAAGAGATGGCTGAAATATCTCCTGCAAAGAGTCCTTTGGCTGCCCCATCCACTCATAGTTATTTCACTCTTGTAAGTGCTGATGTAGTTCCTCCCAATCATAGTGCTGATGTAGTTCTTCCTTCATACCCTCCCAATCAAAACTCCTCATGATTAGGGAGTAGATCTTTACTGACTGCATATACATGGAAAGGAAATCTTTGTGTGCTCTTTGTAATATCTCTTGCTTAATCTTGGAAGCTGGAGACAAGAATACTTTACCAAGATGATAGATGACCCCTTCATGGACCAAATAAACTCCTCCTTGCCTCATGCCATCTAATATCATCCTGGTGTCCAGATATTTGGATTACTCCACAAGGAGTTGAGATCTCCAATAAGGATCTACACATCTCAACAAGGAAAGTGCTGTTGATGCATCAATGGTGGTGCTTTCCTTGTTGCTGATTGTTCCTTTGACATTATACATGCCAAAATTGTTTGTGGGAAGGCTGATCCTCCCCTTTGCTTCCTCCCATAGCGTTGTGGCTTTCTCTTCCATTGCTCCCGCACTTTGTGAGGCTTCCCCCACATGATGAGAATCTAATGGCATTCCAAGTGGCTTTCCATGAGGTAGGAATGTTCCTTGCAAAATTCTCACAAACATGAGAGAAGGAACTGTGAGGTCCTTTCCCCCACTGCACAATTCCATCTTTCTTGTTTGGGTGGAAACATCAGGTGAAGGATAGGTGTGCATGCCTTGAATGATTTGTTTTTTCCCACTCTTCAAGTCCACCCACTCCATTTTCAAGGCCTTCCAATCAGTGGTGACCTTCCCCAAGGTAATCAACCACTGGACACCCAAGATGATATTGGTGTCTGGTGTGTAAACTACAAAGAAGTGATCCACCAAGGTGTAGGATCCTATAGTCACAGAAAGTGATGGAACATACTTCATGCATTGCATAGTTCTATCTCCTGGAACCAAAACAGAGAACCCATCAAAAGTATCAGATCCCTCTCCTCTGCACAAGGTGAGCATCAATAAAGTTGTGGGTTGCCCCACTGTCAATCAAAATACACACTGTTGGGTGTGGAGCCTGATTATCTTGTTTACTTTGTATCACAACATTGGACCCCTGTACCTTAAAAGGGACGGCAACGCCGCCCGTAATTAATCGCTGCCCTGGGGGGTCTAGGGGGGGTGGCAGCGCTTTTCGGAGTCCCCCCCGGCGGGGGGTTTCGGGGGCAGCGCCCCCGAAGCTAAAAAAAAATGTAAAATTGCCTTGTAAAAGTATAGTAATTTCTAGTCAATCTGGGCCATTCATAGGCAGATGATCTGATGGTAGAAGTTATGTTTAGATTAGGGTTTTTCCCCCCTAGAAGGAAACCCCTCGCTTTTATGAGGGTATTGTATTGCGGCTGTATATGGTGTGTGTATTCTCGGAGCGAGAAACAGAGAGGGATACTGTGAGAAAGAACAGAGGATATTACAGCGGATCTGATGTAGGTTGTGTCTCTTCATTTTTGCTGGATAATAGAAAAGAAGGACTGGCTGTTCGGGGTGGACGTAGCCCGAAATGGGTGAACCACATATATCTGTGTCTCTCTGGTTTTATGTGTTTTGTGTGCTTGTATTTTTCGTATATTTTATGTGTTGCATTGCTCTGTAATATTTAATTTTCAAACAACTGGTATCATAGCCGAAGGTATATTTGGCTGATAAACTCACAGGAAAGAACGGTTCCTGGTTCGAGTGGGAGAAATAGCAGAAGATGATAAGTTTAGGGTTGAGAAATTTAACGGCCAAAACTTCCCGCTGTGGAATATGCAGATGGAAGATTATATGTATCAAAAATATCTGTACCTACCATTGAGCGGAAAAACAAAGAGGCCGGAAGCCATGACAGACACGAAATGGAACATTATCAATAGAAAGGCACTCAGAACAGTATGGTTGTGCCTTGCGGCGTCAGTCGCCTTCAATATTTTGAAGGAAACAACAACAGAGGGTTTGATGCAGACGTTGGAGAAACTATATGAAAAACCCTCGGCCTCAAACAAGGTATTTCTTATGAAACGACTATTTAATATGATGATGTCGGAAGGTGGATCTGTTGCAGACCATTTAAATGATTTTAATACAGTTACTAGTCAATTACGTTCTGTAAGGGTAAACTTTGATGATGAAGTTAGAGCTCTGTTATTTCTGTGCTCATTGCCAGAAATTTGGAAGGGTTTAGTTATGGCCATTAGTAACTTTGTCTTTGGATCTAGTACTTTAAAGTTTGATGATGTTGTTGGTGCTATCCTTAGCGAGGAAATGCGACAGAAAATCTTCGGTGAGACATCGGGTAATGCTTTGAATGCAGAGTCTAGGGGAAGACGAATGGAAAGAGGAAAGAGCTCGAGTTATTGTAGTAAATCAAGGAAAGGCATATCCAAGTCCAGATCGGGGATAGTGTGCTAGAAATGTGGAAAGAGAGGACACCTAAAGAAAGATTGTAGATCTTGGAAGGGAAAAGAAGGAGACACACAGCAAGAAAACAATCATGAAGAAAATGTGACAGATGATGTGTTACAAGATGCTTTGATTCTTTCTTTCGAAAATTTTACTGATTCTTGGGTTGTAGATTCAGGGGCTTCATTCCATGCCACACCTGATAAGAAATATTTTCATGACTATGTTCAAGGAGATTATGGACAAGTTCGTTTGGGTGAGGATAAACCCTGTAAAATTGTTGGAATGGGTAAAGTTCTTGTAAAAAAATGGAATGGAAACCAATGGCTACTAAAGGAGGTAAGGCATGTTCCAAATTTGAAGAAAAATCTGATTTCAACAGGGCAGTTAGGCAGTGAAGGTTGTGTGACAACTTTCACAGATAAAACTTGGTAGGTCACCAAAGGAGCGCTGGTAATAGCAAAAGGTGAAAAGGTTGGTACATTGTATTTATGCAATGGTATTTCTAACTTTGTTAATGCTTTAAATTCTAAAGGATCAGATGCAGGATTATGGCATCATAGGCTCGGACACATGAGTGAAAAGGGGATGAAGATTCTTCACTCAAGAAATTTGTTGCCAGGTTTGAAGAATGTTGATTTAGATTTATGTGAGAATTGCATTTATGGAAAAAAGAAGAGAGTCAGATTTCTCAGAGTTGGGAAAGAAAAGAAGAGCGAAAAATTAGAGCTTGTGCATATAGATGTATGGGGACCTGCTCAGGCATCATCTCTCGGTGGCTCTCGTTATTATGTTACTTTTATTGATGATGCAACTAGAAAAACCTGGATTTATTGTATCTAGAATAAATCTGATATATTTGATACTTTCAAGAAATGGAAAGCTTTGGTTGATATTGAGACAGGAAATAATTTGAAGTGTCTCAGATCAGAAAATGGAAGTGAATATTGCAACAAAGAGTTTGATAGGTACCGTTCATGGCATGGAATTCGTAGAGAGAAGGCAATTCCAAGAACACCACAAGCAAATGGTGTGTCAGAAAGGATGAACAGAACAATCATGGAGCGTGCAAGGTGCATTAGATTACATGCAGGATTTCCTTTACAATTTTGGGCAGATGCTGGAGATACTGTTGTTTATCTAATAAACAAAGGGCCTTCAAGTTCCTTGGATGGTGTTATTCCAGAGGAAGCATGGACAGGTAAAAAGGTAAACTACTCTTTTTTAAAGCCTTCTGGTTGTGAGGCCTTTGTCCATATTAATAAAGAAAATAGAACAAAGATTGAGGCAAAATCAAAGAAATGTACCTTTATTGGATATGGTGTTAATGATTTTGGTTATCGCTTATATGATTATGAAAATCACAAAATCATTAGGAGCAGAGATGTAATATTCAATGAAAAGGTCTTGTATAAGAATCGGCTGCAGGAAAATAAACAGGAAAAAGAAAGCAAGGAATACGCGGTTCTTGATGAGATATCTGAAAAAGTAAAGGTGCCTGAAAATAATAATAATCAACAACCACAGCAGCAGCAACCACCACAACAGCAGCAGGCACCTCAAACACCTGAAAGTGGTGTTAGAAGATCTACCAGGATAAGTAGACCCCCTGAACGATACTCTCCTTCATTATATTATTTATTGTTGACTGATTCTGGTGAACCCAAATGTTATGAAGAAGCAATGCAGGTTGAAAGCAGGAAGAAGTGGGAGCTAGCCATGGAAGAAGAGATGGACTCCTTAATGCATAACCAGACTTGGGACTTAGTCAGGTTTCCTGCAGGTAAAACTACATTGCAGAATAAATGGGTTTACAGGCTGAAGGAAGAAGATGGAGGAAAACATAGGTACAAATCTAGACTTGTGGTGAAGGGGTTTGCACAGAAGAAAGGTATTGATTTTGATGAAATATTTTCTCCTGTTGTTAAGATGAATTCAATTAGAACTATCTTAAGTCTTGTAGCAGCAGAAGATTTACATCTTGAACAGTTAGATGTAAAGACAACATTTCTCCATGGAGATTTGGAGGAAGAGATATACATGTAGCAACCAAAAGGATATGAGGTCAAAGGGAAAGAAAAATTGGTGTGCATGTTAAAGAAGAGCTTGTATGGCTTAAAATAATCTCCAAGGCAATGGTATCTAAATTTGACAAGTTTATGTCTAAACAAGGTTATACTAGATGTCACTCTGATCATTGTGTTTATCTAAAAAGGAAAAATGATGGCAGCTATATTATATTGTTATTGTATGTAGATGACATGCTTGTTGCAGGGTCTAACATGCAGGAAATAAATGTGCTCAAAAGAAAATTGGCAAATTCATTTGCAATGAAAGATTTGGGAGCTGCAAAACAAATCCTTGGTATGAAAATAACTAGAGACAAGAAAAATCACAAATTAACACTGTCTCAGAATGAGTACATAGAAAAGGTGTTGAAATGATTTAATATGAAGAATGCAAAACTAGTTAGTACACCTTTTGCTAGCCATTTCAAACTTAGTAAGGAGATGTGCCCCAAGACCCAAGAAGAAATGGACTATATTTCTAAAGTTCCATATGCATCAGCAGTTGGAAGCTTAATGTATGTAATGGTTTGCACAAGGCCTGATATTGCACATGCAGTGGGAGTTGTAAGCAGGTACATGAATAATCCAGGAAAATAACATTGGATGGAAGTAAAATGGATTCTCAGATATTTGAGAGGTACCACAAATCAAGCATTATGCTTTGGTGGTTCAAACATTTCTCTACAGGGATATGTTGATGCAGATATGGCAGGTGACAGAGATAACGGGAGGAGCACTACAGGATATGTATTTACTGTAGGTGGAACAACTGTCAGTTGGGTTTCAAAAATCCAAAGTGTTGTTGCACTTGTTGGGTATGTGTTATATTATTTCCATGACTAGCCCCATGCACTGTACGTTGTGCCGGGCGCAGTAGGGGGGTCATAGGGGGGACGACAGCCCCCCCTGTCAAGGTCCAGGGCAGCGCCCTGGAAAATTTTTTTTTGGTATGCGGTCCCACTCATAGGCGAACCCACCCATGTTTTATGCATTATTTTGCACATGGTTTTGGGGTACGATGGTTTTCGGCCCCTGGTATTTTGTAGATCCGATCAAGGGAACTACGATTATGTTATAATCCAGGGTTAATGGATTGGGGCTTATGTATGCTTCGACATGTATATATATTTGTTGTAACACTAAAAGGAATATAATGAAAAATCAAGCTGGTCATCTTGATTTGGGATCCACAGGAAAATATCTGTGTTTATTTGTTTTATGTTTTATGCTCTCGCTATTGTTTATTTTCTGTTATAAGATTCGTGTGTAGATAATTTTTGTTCAGGGTTAAAACCTACAACACTTTCAACAACAGAAGTCGAGTATGTTGCTGCTACAGAGGCTAGTAAAGAAATAATTTGGTTACAAAGGTTTATGGATGAATTGGGTGAGAAGCATGATATGGGCACGTTATACAGTGATAGCCAAAGTTCCATTCATCTTTCAAAGAACTTAGCATTTCATTCCAGGACTAAACACATACATCTCAAGTACCATTTCATATGGTTAGTATTGGAAGATGGAGAGTTGAAGCCGGAAAAGATACATACTAGCCAAAATCCTGTAGATATGCTAACAAAAGTTGTAACCAGGGAGAAAATGAGAATGTGCTCAGTTTCAATTGGTCTTCAAGGATGACGTTGAAGATGAGGAATAGCCAGGTCCAAAGAGGAGTCATTGTCCAGCAAATGAAGCAGCGGTGGAGTTGCTACAATCAGTCTCCAAGTGGGAGATTATTGGGTGTGGAGCCTGATTATCTTGTTTACTTTGTATCACAGCATTGGACCCCTGTACCTTAAAAGGGGCGGCAACACCGCCCATAATTAATTGCTGCCATGGGGGGTCCACGGGGGGCAGCAACGCTTTTTGGAGCCCCCCCCCCCCCTGGCGGAGGGTTTCAGGGGCAGCGCCCCCGACACTAAAAAAAATGTAAAATTTCCTTGTAAAAGTATAGTAATTTCTAGTCAATCTGGGCCATTCATAGGCAGATGATCTGATGGTAGAAGTTATGTTTAGATTAGGGTTTTTTTTCCCTAGAAGGCAACCCCTCACTTTTATGAGGGTATTGTATTGCGGTTGTATATGGTGTGTGTATTCTCAGAGCAAGAAATAGAGAGGGAGACTGTGAGAGAGAATAGAGGATATTACAGCAGATCTGTTGTAGGTTGTGTCTCTTCATTTTTGTTGGATAATAGAAAATAAGGACTGGCTGTTCGGGGTGGGCGTAGCCCAAACTGGGTGAACCACGTATATCTGTGTCTCTCTGGTTTTATGTGTTTTGTGTGCTTGTATTTTCCGCATATTTTATGTGTTGCATTGCTCTGTAATATTTAATTTTCAAACACACACTCTCTGGTTCATGACTGAACCTTGCACTCTTAGGGTCAAATATTTGGGCACTCCTCTCAAAGAAGCAAGAGTTCCACTTGTTGGAGCAAAGGCTCCCTCTTCATCTCTGGATGGTGATTTATCTTCCTCCTCATCATAACCAGCGCTGTGACCCCTCCTAGGTCCTTCATTCTCATCCTCCTCCTCCAAGTCTGAGAAGAATTCTATATAGTGTGTCCTTCCAGTAGCACATCTATGTCCCGGTACCCATGGCTCTTGACAACTGAAACAAAATCTCTTTTTCCTCAACTCCCTTTGGAGATCAAGGTCAAGAGGCTTCTTCAGTGAGCTCTCCTTGGGTGGAGCAGCTTTCCCTTCCTTCCCCTTAGAGGAATGAGGGGCTTTGCTTTGGAAAGTACCCTTTGCTCTTAGCAAGGCATCTTGGAGATCTCTAGCTCTCTCAATGGCGTCATGAAAAGTGATGGGCTTGGTAGATTTAACCAACCTATGCAAAGGTTCCTCCAGGCCATCAATGAACATGTAGACTCTCCTTGCTATAGATAGATCAGGGACCATTACTGACAATCTCAGGAATTCAGAGATATAGGTCTTTGCATATCCTGTCTTCTTCAGCTTTGCCAAGCTTATAAAAGGGGCCTCTGGATCTTTCCGATCAAATCTCTCCACTAGTCTCGTAGTGAACTCAGCATATGTAGACACATTGTTGTGTCCCAATGTAGATGTTCCATGAAACCACCAGTTGTGGGCTTCTCCCTCAAAATGCAACGCAACAATCTTAATGGCTTCTACTTCGGGCACTTTATTTAATTGGAAATAGATGTCCAACTTTTCCACCCATGATTTTTCAGAACAAGAGGGTGATCCATCGAACTTAGGCAAGAAGAACCTGCCCATAGTGTGGTGTCTCCCATGAAGGAAACCTCCATCTATGTACTGCTGCCATGGCCTCCTCTGGTTCTTGAGATGGAAAAAGTCTTGAAAACTCAAGTTATCCTTGAACCTCTAACTTTGTGAGTCATATTCCACAAAGTAACATTCCAGGGAGGTTAGCTCTTGCAGTCATTCACTCTCTATAGCCAAGAAGATAGGCATTGTAGAGCATTGTGAGGCCTGTGGAGCTTGTGGCAAGCTCACAGGTTGACCAGTCCCAAAATGAGACATATCAGAAATTTCTCCCTGATGGAATCTCCCAAGGGATTCCCTCATTCTATCCACTCTCATCTCCTTTATCTCCTTGGACAAATCTTGCATAGCCTCCAAGAGAGTTTTTGCAAACTCCTCTGCTTCCTTATCCTTCTCATCCTTCTCATTCACAGGGGCTTTCCCCTTGTCTTGACCTCTTTCAAGGTCTTCATTAGTATAGTCATAATTTTTATTACTTCTATTTTGGTATCTCCTCTCCCTCTGAGTAAGATGATATTCATCTTCGAAATGCAGCATGACTGGTGCTCCAATGCTAGCACAGGCTGTGCCAAGAGGGGAGCTCCGATACCACTGTAATGATCCTTTTTCAGGATTCTCAAGATTGTATTCCAGAGATGGACTATAGAGGCATTTATTGGATATGTCACCTTTCAAAAGAAAGGATGAGATCCAGAGGCTACCTGGCCAACTATAGACTCTATCTGTAGAACTTGGAATAATTCCTTTTTTTTTTCAGGAATTTCAACAAGGTGCTCAAGGAAACCGTTGTATAAGTAAAAATGTGCAAAAATAATGCACATCAGGACTTGGTTCCTCTTTTTTATGCTATATGTGACTTGTATATGGAATTTCATCAGAAAAAAATCAGTTTAAGTGCATTAAACAGATATCCCAAAAAGTAGACTAGGTAAAAAGCATGCAAAGGGGAAGGTTGCAGTCAAATGCAAGCACTACTTCAGGAATTGTGCAGTTTTAGCTAATGTTCAGTGGAGATCAGAAAGAAAACTTATATTTCAGTATTAAAGTAGCAAATAAGCATTATGATAAATCCATTTCATTATACAGTAGAAAGCATGAGCCAAGACAACAATAAATCTTCAGAAAAGAGAGCAGAAGCACATGTATATTTGCAGAAATGCTTCAACAGCGTTATTTTTCAGGAGGTTCAGTAACTGGAAGTTAAAACTTAGATCTAGAGCAGATCTATGGAAAAAATATCAGATCTATATCAGATCTGGAAAATCTATAGTTTTCTTTGCAAGATCCACTTGGAATTTTGACAAAAGCATGCATGAATAAGAGTAGATCTTAGAAAAAAGTTGCAGATCTAGAAACTGCTGCAGTAAATTTATGAATATAACATTTCATTACAATGGATCAGATCTGAACAGAACATAGATCAGCAAGCCAATCCATGGATCACCAAGTGGAAGGCAAATCCCAGCACAAGAGATCTCTTATCTAAACTATGAGCAAGACAACCTGCAAACCCTCATACATAAATAACGCAGTTTACCCAGTGAGATAGCGCTGTAGATCAAATGATACAGGAAACTACTGAAGAATTACAGATCTGAAGTACAAGAAATGGTAGTCTCTTCTAGGAGGTCAAAGGACCACTCCATGGAGAGAGACTCTCAAAATACACTAGATCTCTGCAGATCTAGATCACCACTTGCTGCAGCTTGCAGAGATAGTAAAACCCTCAATGGATCAGCGTTGCAAATGTAAGTAGGAGCTTGGCCTCAAGCCTGATAGTGGTTCAATTCAGCAAAATTTCCTCCTTGAATCATCAAAGGAAGAGTTGAAACTCCTGCATAGGAATTCCAGATACAATCCTCCACTCAACAGTAGAGAATGGTATTTGTCTAAGCAGACAAATACTCAGAAATATGATGTATCAACAACCTTCTCTTGCTTCCCTCCTTTTCCTTTTATAAGATGAGAAAGCTCTTGAAAACCCTAAAACATCTTGATGAGTTAGCCCTTTTCACATTTGAGGCTCCCTTCTAGAACTGCACTGTCCCTTTTGGAGATGCAATGAACCTAGACAGCGATGTTGATTTGGTCAAGGTTGACCCAGTCTTTTGCTCAAACCTCTTTCACACCTGCAGGTGATTATTTACATAGCCCTGATTTGTCATTGTTCATATGGGCATTGATTTATTCAGAATTTTTAGGAGTTTTACATGTCCTCCTTTATTCATTTATTCATGAAACATAAATTAAAACAAAATTGAATGTTCCTCTTAGCTAAGGCTAAGTGGGAACATTACAAAATCAAAACCATTTTGAAAACTGAAGATAGATCTAGAAACGAGACCCAAAGAGCTTTCCAATGATAAATCATGAGCTGGTTTGGAACATGGAAGGCACTCAAAACCATCTTGCAAAAAAAATTATTTTTCCTGCTTGGACGTTGTGTGTTTGCCAGAAAATTGCAAATTTTTACAATCTTTACCAAATCTTCTCTAGTTTGACTTTTCACTTTGGTAAATGTGATTTTAATGATGTAAATGTTCAAGATGAATGTAAAATTCATGTTTTTACTTTTATCTAAGGTAGATACATTAGGTAAGTCATAATTTGAGGTCAAATGAATCAGTTTCCTCTCTTTTAGAGGCAAGTTGTTGGGTCTTCCTAGTCTTCAGAATCTTGTTCAAAATTTGATGGAAACTGATCCTCATCTTATGGGTTCGACTCCCTGAGGCTAGTATGAGTTGTTTTGAGGTCTATATCTTCTTCTTATTTCTCATTAGTAAGGGTTGGACTCAGTTGGATGCTTGGATTTTGAAGAGACACATTTTGTATCAGTTTTGAGCAAGAATATTAATCAAATTTGCAGCTATTTTTATGGGATCAATGTGGTATAGTTTTTAGTCCCAGTTTCTCCTTTTGTGCTCAGTTGTTAGAATTTTTTGTTTATTTCATATATCATTTCATATCTATTGTGTGAATGTTTTCAATTTTGATGAACATAATCCATAATTTCTATGCTTTGTTTTGGGTAAATATTCACAGTCTATAATTTCTTCAGTTTAGAAATAAACTGTGATTTCACCATGCTCTTTCTAGCTCCTCACCTGTCTTGATCATCCCACCATCAAAATCCTAAAGTGCTAAACCACTATACCTACCTTTCCCCATAGAACACCCTGCAAATTTTGACCTAATTTCCCTTACCCTGACTATTTTTCTCCTTTTGATCCAGCACAACCCTATACAATCAAAATCAAAACCTTTTGCTACTATACCTAGCTTAATATATTCTTTCCTTAGTCATCTTAGCTGTGATCTATACAGAGAGAGCCCTCTCCTTGCCTAGTAGGGCTAGCTACTTGTCTAAGCGTGGTTTGTGGTTACCTTGGAATTGCCTTTTTCAGCCTAAGGTTCAATTCGAGTGATAACATGCGTCAACTCTGGGAAGTTTCGACAGTAATTCAGTGAAGAATAGATATTTTTTGGCCTTGGCAGCAACAAAAACTGAGTCAAATTTTTGAAGGACTACAATCCATTTGGAATATTTCCCTCCAATGATCTGAAGAGATGGAATGTTTCTCATGGGATTCTCCAAAGCAATGATAGTAGTGTGTTGCAGCAGTATTTAGTGTCGAAGGTGACTAACATTGAAGACAACGACCAAAGATATTTTCTACACATGTGAATATCATAATTCAGGCCCAACAAGGCCTTTTGAGAGATAATAAACCACATTCTCACAGGAGTCATTGTGCACTTGAACCAAAAACATTCCAAGGGTGGATGGTGAGGCTGCCAGGTAAAGGAGAAGGTCGCGCGGATAGTTGGGGGCACTAAGAAGTGGGGCGGAAATAAGTGCCTATTTCAAGGCGTCAAATAATCATTGAGCTTGATCATCCCACAGGAAAGGTACCCCTTTCTTGAGTTAGTGCATAAATCCTGTCGTCAATTCAACATAGTTTACGATGAAATGATGTAACAAGTTTTCCTACCCTTGCAAACATTGGAGTTGTAAGATGGATTGTGGTGCGGGAAATTAAATAGTCACCTTTACCTTATCAAGATCAACCTTAATCTCATGTTTAGAGACAATGAAACCAAGAAGTCATCTAGAATCGAAAAAAATGCCCATTTATGCGGATTCAGATGGATTTTGTAGAACCTACACCTAGCGAATATTTCTCGAAGATGAGCGAGGTGTTAGGCTCATTTTTTGGAATAATCTACTAGACAACATGGAATAATATGGGGTACAATGCTGCTAGACAACATGGAATAATCTGGGGTGCAGAAGGATAGTTGGTCATGTTGAGATTGCAACAAGATGATGAACTTAGTGGAAAGGAGTCGCCTTCACTAAGTGGGCCCGCAAGCTATTTTTGGCGCAAATTCTATTTTTAGACATGTGGATCATGATTCTATGAGTTGCAGGATGCTATTTGTGGAGGGTTGGTCAAGTTGGAAAAATAGATGGACTTCTATTTTTAGACATACTGGGCGGAATCTATTTTTAGATTTCCAGTCTAAAAATAGATATGTCAAATAATATTAGCTCTTAATAATATTTAGACTCTAAACATTATCTTATTCTCTTGGAGCACTTCAGTTTGATGCCTAGAAGTGGCACATGTAGCTGACAGAAGGAATTACGCAATTCCTAGGGTTTAGTGGAGCTATTGTATGGTTGACTTCAGTTCAAACTCATGTGACAGAGTTTGGTGGAGTTGATTGAGGAAGTTAGTGGAGTTGTATTCAGTTTAACTAATCTAAACATAGTTGAGCTATTTGTATTCAGTTTAACTAATTGATACAATTAGTAAGAGTGGTGTGAATTAATTATTAATTAATTCACTAATTATATACTCATTAATCAACTAAAGAATACATCAGTTAACTGCAATGCATGGACAGTTTCAGTGGAGACCAGTGCAGGAATAGGTGAAAGAGCAGGTTAAATATCAGTTGTGACTATACAGTTGCTATTTGAAACACACAGATAGGTGGATTAAGCCCATAATGATTGCGCAGTTCAGGCCAGGTGGTTATCTATTTAATGAAGCCATCCCATAGCTTTGAAAACGTAATAGAGGCTGGCTATCAAGTGGCTAAGGGTTGGAGCATGAGTTTTGCTAGATCTAGCTTGATAGTGTGTAGCAATTGAGGGTGTGCATGAGAGCTTGTGAGGAGCTTTTGTACTATGATTGTTACATGATCTCCATGACATATAATATACAAATATTTTTGGTTTTCAGCTTTAAGCTTTCCCATTAAATACTGTGTTCATATGTGTGATTGTTTGTGGTTTTAATGTATGCATGCAATTGATTTTATTTCCGCATGTAATGATCAATGGTAGAAGAGATTTTGTATTATGCATGAAGCTAAAATAGTGTGTGATCAGGAGAATCTTGGTGAATAATATATCATTTATTCAAATTTTCTACAGGTCCACCGTAACTATTTTCCCATCTAGAGGAAAAATAATGAGTCGGAAAACCGAAGATACAATAGAAGCCATGGCATAAGACTAACTGTGGCCCAAAAGGAGATTATAGTCGAGATGGCAACCTATGACTTCAATGTCCACCATTATCATTTTCCCAGTAAGAGTAATGGGGTAGCTATAAAGGTAGCCTTTTGGGAGGAA
This sequence comes from Pinus albicaulis, assembly GCA_034641835.2. Lineage (NCBI taxonomy): Eukaryota > Viridiplantae > Streptophyta > Pinopsida > Pinales > Pinaceae > Pinus > Pinus albicaulis. Next base: position 1,244,132,053 of record CM076574.1, on the reverse strand, counting down.
GGTGTGGTCGTCGAAAGCTTTCAGGGAATTAAATGGTGGAGATAGAGTGGGAGAACCCAAAGCGAGCCAACACGCAACTAACATTACGCATGTCAAAGCACCTTCTTCAATGACAATGCGATGGATAGGCCCGCCCTTCAACACAACTTGCACTTGAAAGGCGAGCTGATGGGAAGGGCGAGGTTTGCATTTTTCCATGTCGAATATAGTTAGCATAGAATCCTGAGGGTCAATTCCACCAATGGCCGAAAGCAGAGCTTTCCTTTACATTGGGTAGGTTTGCAACACTCCAAGAGTAAACATATCTAACGATGATTGCACCATGTCTTCTAAAATGTTGTAGTTATGTGCAACAAATGTAGAAGTATTATGAGTCATGTGATGAAGGGTACCTTTTGGGGAATGAATGACAAGGTAAAAAACAGGACTTTTGATATGAAGATCATTGGGAAGAGGTGGATTTAAAACCAAGGCATTGTCTTGAGCATTAGTGACAGGAGTTCCATATTTCTTGGCTCGTTTTTGGAGTTCAACAGTCTCCATGCCATAAATGGCAGTTGGTCTTTCGCTAGAAATATTAGAATCACTGCTTCCCCCTTTTGGGGGTTGTGATGGGTTTGAAACAAGATTTTGTTGTTGTTGTTGATTAGGGAAAGGGTTATGTAGGACAAAAGGGGCCCTCCTAGTATCCTTTTGCATAATAAAGTCTATGTATTCTAGAAGGCAAGGAAATCTAAATGTCAAGTCGTCCTTGACACAAATTTTGAAAGGGAATATGGTAGTTTTTTCTCTCCCTTTGCCAGTTTTAGGAAAATTTTTCTAATTTGGATTATTCTAGGTATCAGGTTTCTCCTCAGAAGGAGAGGTATCTTTCTTTTTCTTCTTGTTCTTACCGCTGGGTTTTTGTGCAGATTGTACAAAGTTTACCACAACGGTCGGAAGATTAGCCGATTGGGTAGTGGTGGTGGTAGCTGAAGATGACTGGGAAGCTTGCCCGCTAAGTTGTTTTACAATATCCCTAGAGGTTGTGCCAACGAGACCATCGCCGTGCACTATAGGTTGCTGAGTAGTGGGAGCTTTGATTTTTCAAGGGGCGCGGGGGAGTAAATCATACATCATGCCAGATTGTGAATAGATCAAGTCTAGATGTTGTGCATGATGGATGGATTGGTCTTTCGTGACCGCACCAGCTAAGGAAACATCCTTAGAAATGGGAGGAAGGAGAAAATTTCAGAACCAATCTCCTAATCAATGATTTGGACTTGGGGCCTTGACAAGCCTCTGCCTACGTCTCCATTTATGGATGTGATCGGAGATGTGGGTGGCGATGTCTTGGTGCAACTTCATTAATAGATCCGTTCATGTTTCATAGTAGATAGGGAGCTGATATTTTTTGATAAATTCCATTGCTAATGAACAAAATGTGTTAACTACCGCACGTAGAACTCGATTTACCATTTAGCAACGTTTCCTGTGAGGGTACGAGGGAAGAGTCTGAGCCAGATATTTTCATCCACCATGGAACTAGAGATAGACCATATATGATAGGTGGTGACATGTGTGGTCAGGTCATCCCCTTGTTTCCCATTGAACTTAGGGATATATGAAGGAATCTTATGTGGTATAAGAGGCCAAGAGGGTTGTGGTTGATGGGATCATTTGTCAATTTATATAGATCGGGGATGTCTAGAGCTTCCAAAAATTGAAATTGTGTGGTTGCCCCCGAGTCTATCCAAGGAGGTGTTGGTTGACCAATAGGACCATAGGGTCCTCCCATCAAAGTGTTCCCAATAGGATATACCAAACTCATTAGATAATAGTTTCCTGGTAGTGGCAGTGTAGGGATGTAAGGTGGTTTTCCATAAGGATTATTAAACTGTGGGACAAAAGGTTGGTTTCCCCTAGGATAATTGGTTCCCCCTTGCCCCAATTGGGTTTTTGGAAGGTTTTCCCAAATAGAAGGGACAATGTTCAGTAGTGGAAAATTTTCAGTACATCCTACACCAAAGAGTTGACCACTAAGAGGAATTGAATTAATAATGGACAAACCTGCTTGTCCCATAGATTGGAGGGGTACCAAAGTGCTCCCTCACACATATGTGTTAGTAAAACTTCCCCTTGGCTTCGATACCAGGGGGTTTGAACTTAGCAAGGGGTTCCAATAGAAAGGGTTACTAAAAGGAACTGTGGTATCCATGCTAGTGGAAGCGATAACTAGAATTCCAGGAGAAAACACTAAAGGAGTGGAGGCTGGAAGATTCAGAACTCCACTCATAGGTGGTGTAAATAAGTTGATGGGACTAGGCATATGCTGGCTAATAGGGTTTCCAGACAGTTGTGAAGAACTGACAACTCGTAGGGGAGGTGGAGGTGGAACCAAGTTTTCCACCTGAGCCAATGACCCATTGGTCTCTAGTTGTACATTGGATATGTGTGTAGCCGAAGACATTGAAGGTACTGATGCTACCTGAATCAACACAGGCCCAAGAGGGTCAGTGAGAGGAGGATGATAAGGAGGTACAAATACTTCAATAAAAGGATCCTCAATCAATATAGTATCCTGGGAAGAAATGCGTGAAACAAGGTTTGAAACTGGAGACTTTTCTTCTAAAGAATAATCTGGGTCACCGAGACTCGAAGGGATGAAATAGCCAGGTTTTGGCTACGTAATGCTCTCCAGTAGAACATACAGTGCGTTAATAGCTTGACTAACACATTGTGTAAAAGTAGGAACAACATTAAATGCTCTGGGGTGCACACACAAGACGTGTTCGAGAGGATATATTGTAGAATAGGGTCAACTAAGACCTGATCTGAAAATTGTGAACAACTGAGATGGTTTCAGAGCACACCAAATTTCCAGAAAGGGATGTGAGCAGAACGAGAATTCATAGATGGAGAGAACCAAGAGTTCAAAATAAAAAATGGGAACTACGGATTAGTCCCCAGTGGAGTTGGAAATTTTTCTTAGGGGTAAAATGCATGGGTGGTAGCTGATGTAAGATCCCTCTTGGGCCTTCTCAGGACCCAAGGCAGACAGTTAGATTAGCTGCAACATTTACAAATACAACATATGCATGTTCATACAAGTAATTGATTGATAAGATGAAGTAGAGAAGGATTACCTATATGTATAATGTAGATGTGTTGGAGAGCCCAAATAGTGTGGTAGAAGCCCACCTCACTAGCTCCAAGTTGGATCCTGCAAGAAAAAAAAGAAACTAGTAATCATCACAGTATTATCAAGGTAAAAAATCAAAGACAAGCATATAGCCAAAAATGAAATAGTATGAGTCTAGGCCACTTACAACATATGTCTTAAAAAAATAATTAAATAGATGTAATCATACGGTATCAAGCGGAAAAAATAGAGTCAGTTCTATTATATTGAATGAAGGAGGGTTACAAACATTGGCTTAGTCAAGCCTCCCTCAGTCCTTCGACTCCAAGATCTCTCTCTTCAATATCTGAGTGTGAAAATTATTGGGAAAACGGTTCTCAATGAATCATCCCAACAATAAAATCTCACACTAACAAAAGTTTGTATTTCGCAAATTCAAGCTTTCAACCTTTGACAATGAGCCCTTGCCTCCAATTTATAATAATTTGGGAGGAAAAACCTTTCCATTCTTCTCCATTAGTTCGAATAGGGAAAAATCCATGATGTTTCCATGCTTTTCTATCTTTTTCCCTCTTTGAATGCTTAGTTAGGTTTATCAATGTCCAATCATAGGTCTGAACTGCAGGTTGCCTGCTTTTTAGACTTACTCTTTGAGAAAAAGCCGTAAATGTCAATTAGTTAAGTCAGAATCCACCCCTCGAATCTCATGGAACACAGGTAACAATGCCCTTTAGGAAAATCAAGGCATTAAACTAGGCATTAAAGCTTCCTAAAAGAAGTAGGAAAGAATTATAACTCAACCTGGTAGTTTATGGGGTACCTTACCATGGAAAAATGGGTCTCTATCTTAGGAAATTTCTTCCATCCATTTTGTCTTCTCCTCTGAGCTGATGAGGAGGTCATTTGCAGTATAAAATAGATCCTTCCAAGATGCAGGCCATCATGAAATGGTTGATTCCTACTAATTTTTATGAGGTTTGGAGTTTTATTGGGGAAACACAGTACTTGAGGAAATTCATAGCCTCATTTTCAATGGTAACAACACCACACCATGCCATAACAACAAGTTCCAAGAGTTTCCAGTGGGCAACGGGTTAATTGAGGGCCTTTGAGGATTTCACGACTAATATCAATCATGTACCAATTCTATCATTACTAAACTTGTAACACCCTTTGAAGTGGAGACAGATGTGAGTGAGTATGTTATGGGAGCAGTCTTGATGTAGGGAGGAAGGCCTACATGATATCATTCTGAAATATTTCATGGGGAAATTTTTAACTAAAATACCTGCGACAAGGAACTTTATGCACTATAGTAAGTTGTGAAGAAGAAGAAATGTTTGATGGGAAAGGATACAATAATCCACAATTATCACCAACCATTACAGTACTTATAGGATCAAATTAAGTCGTAACAAACCAAATATGACAAGTGGATATGGTTTCTACAATAGTTTCATTTAGTGATCAAGTACAAGAAGGGAAGTGCAAAAAAGTTGTTTGACATTGTTTTATGGATGAATTCCTTCTACAAACAGAAGCAATATCCCTATACCTAGTGGCATGATCTAGAAATAACCTATACAAATCTAATATGTTTTTCTTGGATAAATTTGTAACATGGAAGAAAGAATTACTTGGAAACCAATGTAAACTCTCTTCTTCTCCCCGCTTGCAAGATTTAGCTCCAAATCCAAATGCTATAAGTGGAACCTGCAAAACATATAAAACAAGAAAGAGAGCCAAAAAAAAAACTTCTACAAACATATTTAAATAATAAGCCAAAGATTCATTGTTCTACATATGGATAAATGAAACATAATGTATAGGCAAACAAGGCATTTTGTATTAATTAAAGTATAAGATTACAACCATTAAAAACCTTGACCTTGTAGATCTCTCCCATCTATCTTGTCCTTCCTTTGTCACAAAAGCAAGCCTTCAATCATTCCTCAAGTACATGGATGGAGTATGGACCTCTAGACACAAATGGGTAGAATGAGGGCATAACTAAGAGTTTCCAAAAGACAACCTAGTCCCAATAACATATAATGCATTTATAGGAGGAATGAGGAGGTTTTAGATCCATTAAATTAGGGTAAGATCCTCTTTAGATGGGGATAAGCTCCATTGTATAGGTGATAATACCTCATTTTTAGGAATTCAAGGACATCCTTGACAGAGCATGAAAAATTCCACGATAGAAGCCTCTAGAAGTGGAAGCTTTGAAATTATTTTTAATTTTTTCCTCATTTCAAGGGTCATCACACTTGTAGTGAAATAAACCTGTGTTGAACAACACTTTTCCCTTTTATGCAAACTGCTTCATCGCACTGTCTTAACTAGGAAAGTGCGATGAGGACCTAAATGAGGGTTTTTATCCAATATAATGTAGAATTATTGGAACTTCTAGAAAGTACATGCTTTTGTCTTTGTATTGGATGATTTCAAAGTGTGAATGGATGATGATTGATATGGATTCAAGGTCATTTGGTTGAATGCGAAAAAATGGAATTTAACATATTTCCCCCTAAAGTACAAAGTCAAAGCAGTGGTTGAGGACTGAAGTTCTTTACCATGTGAAAAGTCTAGATCAAGAATAGACTTGTTGAGATCATCAATTGTATATTACAATACATTATCATCATGATATCATTGATGAGGTAGGAATATTCATACTTAGTGTATAAGCCATTTACATGTATAATGATCAAATTCACGTCCACTAATGATATATTGTGGACTCACGCTTGGATGCATTTTTATATGACCATAGCCATCATACTTTGTAGGTATTGTATGAATCCTGAAATCATAGCTCAGATGCATGAAAATAGATCTGGGGTCTTGTTGCGTCTCAAAGTTGTCTTCCATCTTCATCCATATTTCCATCATTTCATTACCATTTAGCCCTCATTTCAGAACTATATAGCCTAAAACCCTACATCAAGTAATCAACTTCATGATCATATGGGTTAGAATAATCATTTTCCAAAGTTATTTATTTTATGTATTTTTAATTGAATTTATGATTAAAAACTAGGAAATTAACATGGTTTCATTTATATATATGTGTGTGTTATGAGTTTTGTGACATGTGTAGGCTTATTTGGAGGTTCTAGAAGGGTATTACTTGGACTCCCAAAAACAAAATTCGAATTTCAACTCAAGAGGTGGACCATATTCCAAGGAGAAGGATCATGGAGATATTGATGTGTCATGGGATTTGTATCTAGTATTTAGGGATAAGTTGAGACACGTATGGATCTAGTAGATAGTTAAGGGATATAAATTCATTGAGAAGATATCTCTAATTCATGTATAAATGGGAGGAGAATCCTTCAAAGGAAGCTAACAGGTTGTCAATTATTCATTAGCATCAGATTTATGATTGTTCATTCAGCATAAGTAATATTATTTTCTCCAAATCATGAGTTATGAGTGTTGTTTGATTCTTAAGATGTGACAGTTGTTCATGTGTGCTCATTGAGGAATGGACGGATACCCATCAACCAAAATTCACATACATATGTAACATATTTTGATTTTTGTTATTTCCTTTCATGCAAGCGCGCTTTACTTTCTACAAGTGTGATTTACTTTCCGCGAGTGTGATTTCATTTCCTAGATTCAATTTTATTGTCATTAAACTGCTTGCTTACTAGATATCTTAGTTTTCTTGCTTGACCATTAAATCACTAGTTTCTATTTACTGCTTTCTAGATTAGTTTACCACTTTCTATATTATCATAGTTTCCTTCTAATAGATTTTCACTTTAGTTATCATTAAGTTGCTTGTACTAGTTCTCATAGTTTGCTTGATTGATAACTAAATCCATACTTGGTATAAGTTTACTCGCTTTCCAGATTATCATAGTTTTCTTCTTATAGTTGTTCCAAGATTAGTTTATAATTTTTTAGAAAGGTCATGGCATTCATTCATTCCACCTTTAGAATCTAACTCAATATTCTTACATGTGATTTCTTTTGCAGTTTTCTTTAGTTATACTTGTAATATTCATTTCCTTTATTTGTTTCCATCCTAAAAAAACTTTCTACAACAGTTTCATCTGAGGTCCCATATATTTTGTTTTTCTTCTAAGTTTACGAAACCCCCAAGTTGACATATTTAAATTACAAGGGATTTAACATACCATTAAATCACTCTACATTTTGGCGTCATTGTCAGGGAAGCAAACTTAGATGTAACTAAGTTAGGAGGATTATTTAGGAAGAATTTTTCATTTAGGGTCATCTTCATTTAAGGTTAACCACATTTAGGCATTTTCATTTAAGTTTATTTTTCATTTTCATATAGAAAAAATAGAAATTACTCGACTTCGGCCACCACAGAGTACAATTTTGTGAAGAAAGACAAGCCATCCAATTGAATAAGGTTCAGATCTACTGCACGATGAGTAGTGGAGCTGAGGATATGGTGTTGCTTGCATTATGTGTTGTCACCATTTTACTTTTGATCTCCTTAGCATCTAATCCAACAAGAAGAGAAAGGGAGAGCCTTGAGGAACCAACACCATATCCAAGTAGAGATCAAGTCTCTCTTTGATGGTATAACCTTTTATGAGGTTCTGAAAAGGAATTTATTTGAAGAGCTGAACCAAACCCTCCATTGGCTGATAGGTACACCCTAGCAGGAAAACTAATCTCAGAAGCGAGTAATAAAGATTTTATCCCAGAAAACTTAACAATTTTTTAACCCATAATTTTAAAACTCGTTTTATGACCAATTTTGGGTGAATCTCAGAAAAATAAAACATGGGTTTTTCTCAGAATGGGGGAATTATTTCTATCATGAGATATTTCCTCAAATTCATAACCAATTAAGATATTTTTGCGGTTCTTTGGAGCCTTATTTACTAGGTTGTGTGAGAAAAACGAATTTAGAATTTAATGCACAAACATTTGCGGCCATAATGGAAGGAGAAGATTTGGTTTTCAGGAGGTAGATCTACCAAGATAATGCTCCCTAATCTACAGGATGTGGATTCGCCACAGAGACTTAATCCCATTGCTATAGGATTTGCACACCGAATAATACACTTCCAGATCTTACTAGAGTATCAGTTGATGCACTTGTTTTGTTTATTGGCACTCTAGGTTATCATACTTCAAAAATGGAAAAAGATATTCAACTAAGAAAATCTGGAAGGCCTAAAAAATTATAGAGTCAATCATGTTGGAAAAAAAATACCTCAAGTCATTGGGATTACAAGAAAATGAGAGCATGATGAAGAAATTTGAGCAGCTTCATATGCAAAAGTTCTATAAACTTATTTTCCAGATATTTCATCTAAACCCAAATCTTTCACTTGAAGAACCATAGCTTGCATTCTTTCCAACTTGGTAAGATACCATCTATCCATGATAGTCGAGAGGTGGAGTTGGGTAGCATTTTTATCTTATAGAGGTTTTGTTTAATGCAATGAAAGACGACCATGATGGAAAAATTCAAAGGTTTTGTTCAAATTATTCATTAATATCCTTCAAATGTATTCTTTTTCTATATATGATGAACATGTTTCTTCTTACTAATATTTTTTAGGAAATATTGGTTTAAAAAAAAAATTAAAATTTTAAAATAATAATAATAAAATAAAATAAAAAAATGCCTTTTTAATAAAAAATGTTTACTGCATCAATAAAACAAAGTAGAAATTTTCTCGTTTTTCTGGAAAAGGTATTAATTAAATTCAAATATTGGAATGATTACTTGCATATTTGTGTACACCTAACTGTCCATGCAGGATTTTTAGATGCAGGAAATTCTGTAGCTTTGTAGTTAATTCAATGATATATTTTGTGACAACGCATTCTAACAAAATTCATGATCAATGTGCCATCTTATCTGCCTACTTCATCTTTCGCATCAACATTATGTTCTCATGTCACAATCACACATGACAATTTTCACTGTTTCACAAAAATTTCAAATAAGCATAACTTTCTCATACAATATCGGTTTTTGATGATTCAATCGCCATTAGAAAGATATCGATGGGATATAAACAATGAGAAATATTTCATCAGAATTTGAAATAGTAAAAGAATGAATAAATTGCAGACAAGAAATGACAGGTAACCTAAGGCATTAGTTTCGAAAAAGGTAAAAATTCATTTGATTTTATTTCTTGAAATTGTTTTGTTAGTTCCAATTCTCAGTTTTTTGTGTAAATGTCATAAAAAGAGAGATTGATCACCTCTCTCTTTTGATAATATTAAATTTAATTTCAGAAAAAGTACTAAGTTTTTGCAGGTTCCAGGAAGAAAAACAAATGATCATAAGAAAACAGTGTCTCTCAAAGACCACATTTCTTAAGAACTTGATCAAGGAAACATCAAAGATGAAATATCCAAAGCATGAACACATGATTTTGGATAAAGAATGACAAATCAAATCCATCATACCATTTCAAAACCTTTTAGATATTAGTCTTACCATTGCATTCCTACTTATTCAGTCAATAAAATCTTCATTTCATTTTCCTTATAATCATTTTCCTGCCTCGCTTTCACTAACCCGTAAACTAGAAATAAAACCATTCATCTCCCCTACAAACCTGATTTATTTCATTTCCTCTTTTGTTTTGGAAAATAAACCTTGATCCACTACAAAAATTTTACATCTATATTCCTTAAAAATCATTGTATTATGCTTGCATTAGATGATGGAGGATGCACTAAGGCCTCCCTTCTAACAATTCTTGGCCTATCGACATCAACACATAATCTATTTTCAAGGATAAAGTTATCTTTCAAGTACCTTGAGGTTTGTATGCCTTAATGACAAGTTCTCTCACTGACAATCATGGGAATGCTTCAATGTCCCTTGATCGTTGGATCTTGCAAGTGGCTCGACATCAACTCATCTATTCGCACTTCGCAAGATGTACTTAGGTACCTTGGCACTCATTGACATTAATGGTGAGTTTGCCTCACATTGGTTAATGACATTCATTAATGGTCGGTAATCCAATGAATTCTCTTCATGCTTGACATCAACACATTTATTCGCATGACTAGAATTGTACCATCGGGTTTTGTAACAATTGAAGACTACATCATTTTAGCAGCTTTCTTTAGGAATCAATTTGTAACAGCAAAAATAAAGATCCCAATCTTGTCATCAACAAAAAGAGAACAAAGAAGCAAATCAAATTCCTTTGTTTATATACTCCATGATCCAACATCGGCAACCACACTCTTCAGTAAACACAACTCATCCACATTGAAGGTAAGTGAAGTTATGTTGTTTTCTAATTTTTAATCACGCAGTTCCTTAAATGTTGAAATTGTAATTTTGGAAAAATTCCTCACTCCATTTCTCAAATTTTCATAAACTAAAAAAACACCTTTATTTGGGGTTAAGGGAAACAAATTCATATTCACATTTCATACACCATCACACATTTTCATTTCATTCCAACTATCATATTCTTCCCAATCAACTATTGTTGCAGAATGATTCCAAAAGATTATATGCTTTGAAAATTATAAATTCATTGATAGTCATTATAGGATTTGAAAAGAAAATTCTCAATTTTTTCATGTACTTTGATACAAAAAAATAATAAAAGTATTGTTACACAAGAACCAATGCTCAAAAATTTCGGTTGTCACACAAGAACCAACCATCAAAAATATATATTGCAATAAAATGTATTACACTTTGCAAAATATGACACAAAGTTTAAAGAGAATCAATACAAGTCAAAATATCATAAAGAAGAAAATCATTTCAAGAAGATAAAGTTATGGACAAATGAATCAATACAATAGTTGCATGAGGACCTGCCACAAATTCAGTTCAGGGGTATGTTGAGTCTCAAAATTGTCTTCCATCTTCATCCATATTTCCATAATTTCATAACCTTTAAGCCCTCATTTCATAACTATATAGCCTAAAACCCTACATCAAGTAATCATCTTCATGATCATATGGGTTAGAATAATAATTTTCCAAAGTTATTTATTTTATGTATTTTTAAGTGAATTTATGATGAAAAACTAGGAAATTAACATGTTTTCATATATGTATGTGTGTTATGAGTTTTGTGACATGTGTAGAATTATTTGGAGGTTCTAGAAGGGTCTTACTTGGCCTCCCAAGCACAAATTCGAATTTAAACTCAGGAGGTGGACCATATTCCAAGGTGAAGGATCATGGAGATCTTGATGTGTCATGGGATTTGTATCTAGTATTTAGGGATAAGTTGAGACAAGTATGGATCTAGTAGATATTTAAGGGATTTACATTTATTGAGAAGATATCCCTAATTCATGTATAAATAGGAGGAGAATCCTTCAAAGGAAGATAACAAGTTGTCAATTATTTATTAGCATCAGATTTATGATTGTTCATTTAGCATGAGTAATATTATTTTCTCCAAATCATGAGTTATGAGTGTTGTTTGATTCTTAAGATGTGATAGTTGTTCATGTGTGCTCATTGAGGAATGGACGGATCCCCATCAACCACAATTCACATACATCTGTAACATATTTTTATTTTTGTTATTTCATTTAATGCAAGCATGCTTTACTTTCTTCAAGTGTGATTTACTTTCCACAAGTGTGATTTAATTTCCTAGATTCAATTTGATTGTAATCAAACTGCTTGCTTACTAGCTATCTTAGTTTGCTTGCTTGACAATTAAATCACAAGTTTCTATTTATTGCTTTCTAGATTAACATATCTTGCTTCTAATATATTTTCACTTTAGTTATCATTAAGTCTCTTGTACTAGTTCTCATAGTTTGCTTGATTGATAACTAAATCAATAGTTGGTCTAATTTTACCCGCTTTCTAGCTTATCATAGTTTGCTTCTTATAGTTGTTACAAGATTAGTTTATAAGTTTTTAGAAATTCCATGGAATTTATTCATTCCACCTTTATAATATAACTCAATTTTATTGCATGTGATTTCCTTTGCAATTTTATTTAGTTATACTTGTAATATGCACTTCCTTTCTTTCTTTCCACCCTAAACAAACTTTCTACAACATTTCATCTAAGGTCCCATATATTTTGGTTTTCTTCTAAGTTTAAAAAACCCCCAGGTTGACATATATAAATGACAAGGGATTTATCATACCATTAAATCGCTCTACAGGTCTTCTACCTCACCACTTGATAATACAAGTCTAACCATGTGAATATATGTACTGGAGTCGAACATGGTAGACACCATCTGATTACCAGCCAATGATGAAAGTTGTTAAAAAATGAGAGAGGAACCAACGATAATTATATTGTCCCTCAAGGTACTAAGCACAATATATGAGGTGTGAATGAATGAGATAAAGTCAAACACCATACAAAATCTTTTAGTCGAAGGAAAATGATGAAAACCTATCACCAAAAGTGAGAAAACTTTCGATTGAGGTATGAAAGCTCCAGGGCACTTAAGAGAGTTTATAAGTCAAACTATTGGATAATGTGTTGATGTTGACAAGAAGCAACTCATAGCAGGGGGGCCTTGATGTATCCCCTATCAACAACACGAAATGGGTATCAATATTTGAGACAAAATGTTGATGATAAAGATCTCGTTTAAGGGCAAAAAACATGAAAGAAGGCTTAAGGTATTGTAGCAGATGTCAAATGAGGGTGGAATTTCTCTTGAACATATCAATGATACTTATATGGATTCCGAAACATTGACTCAAATACCCATCATCAAGAATTTCATTAAGGTGTGATAAACAAAGAGGTGAGTGGATTCCCCAACCCAAAACAATAATGAAGGTGAGAGAGTGGCATGTTCAAGAGAAAATCGCTACCATAAAAAGATATTAGTCCATTTTTTCCCAATTTCCCAACCATTTTTGGCCAATACCTCTTTATTTTTTATAAGCTTGAGGAGGATAACATATTCTTGATCCATAAGTCCATCCTTTGGATGAATTATTCTAGTATTTTTAATGAACCATGATAACGAGTGGTTCGGTCTCATCATTTTTAATGAGTCCTATGTTGTTTAATGGTTTTACGAGTCCAAAAGAGGTATAAAATGACTTCTTTTTCATGTTTAGATGTTTTAAAAAGAGGTGAAACAGAAAATCCAAGAGGTTCCTTTTTGTAAATTTGTCTCTTGGGCCCGAAAAGGCATAAAAAAATACCCAGGAGAACCTTTTAGCCATGTTCGACTAAAGTATTATTGTTTCATTAATTGTCCATTCAATCTAGAATAGGATTAGACTTATACTAGGAAAACATCCTTTCATTTAATTTAACGAGTTCGAAAAAGACAAGTTCTCGACAATATTTTCTTATTTTGGGAGTCTTAAAAGAGATTAAAGGGGACTCCTACTAGAGTAACGAGTGGTATAAAAGGTAGAAAATAGTTCCGGTCATGATGGAACTACTCAAAACATGTGGAGGTCAAGAGACATGATAATAAGACCACTTGTCACAATAATTCCTCACCAAAGAATAAAACACCAGGTAAAAGAAAATAATCGACCAAGAAAACGTTGATGATGGAGTGAGAAAACCAATGCTCATCTTGTAGAAACAAGATGATAAAATTGAAAAACACAAGAATATGTTTCATTTTTATACAAGGTTGAAACAAAGGAAAAAACTATGCTCAAAAGTAGTTTCATTTTTACACAAGCTTGAAATAGATAAAAACTATGCTTAAGAGTGGTTTTATTTTTACACAAGCTTGAAACATAAAAAAGTTATGTTTGAGATAAATGAATTTCCCCCAACATAATGGTAGAGGCATGCTCCCAGCTTCATTTCATCTTCCAAATCTTGTCATGGACCTATAGACTATTGATTTATAAGAGAAATATGTTCACCAAGAAGGAAGGAAGATGATCATGTGATAGGATGAAACTAATGTGACACGAAAAAATAACTATGTTCATAGGGTTTTTTCATGTTTATGTGAGCTTAAATATATAAGAAACTATGCTTGTGGTGTTGGGCAGTGGAAAAGGTATGAAATCACTATGTATTTTCTCATTCTTTTACTATAGACATAATCCTTTTTACCTTAGAAAGGTAATTTATTATAAGAATTATGGTAGAATTGGAAAGGTTTATGTTTATTGTAAAAATATGACTAAAGATTGCTTTTTGTTGACAAAAATAGGAATTAGACGAAGTGAACAGCTGTACCAAAGGCAAGGCTGAGATGAATGCAGCTGCTACTCCACCAGCGTTAGACCAAATCCTGCCAAAGACAAGGAAATCCAAATGCATTACCAAGAAAAGGCAGGGGACAGCTCGGCTTCAGTCAAAGTAAACCATATGATAACTAAAAGAAGGGAGGCGAATCCCTCAGGATCCTTCGATCCTAAGGGATCGCTGTTCAAACCTCATCTTATTCCTCGTCTTGTCCGTCAGGGTCTGATATATAAGGAAATGCCTTTAGTGATTGAGGGGGTCAGAGATTCTTGATTAAAAACATTTCCTCTATAATATTGTGTTTTATTGACTCTCGGCTTTAAGAGAGCGGTCTCTGTAAGACCTTATGTTCGATTAATATCAAAGATGCGTTTCATTTCATCTCTCAAGTTCTAAAGTAGCCCAACAGTGTTTCATTGGTGCTAAGGGCCCAACTCTGGTGGAATTACCCTGTTGTTTGTATTTCTAATATTTTCTTACTGTTGTGTGAAGTTGTATTTAAGTTCATTACGATTGCAGAGTTGATTGATTGTTGTTGGATTGAATACATATTCATTGTGAGCGTTAATGAACTGCACTGCTATTTTATCATTTGCAAGAACTGTATTCACCGTTTATTTACCTTGCTATCTTTATAAAGCTTTGTTGTTCTAGATTCAATTCTAGTTGTTTTTCTATTGGTTTATGACTCTTTATGATTGAATATTTTGTAGTATTGGCTGTCGACAGGGTTGGAGTATTGAGATTAGTTGCTTGATTACATTAAGTTTAGAATTGCTGTTCAATTTATGATAGCTATTCCATTTCTATTTATTGTTCATTTCTGATTCATAGCTTCAGATTAGTAGATAGATTGGTTACAGTTACTGTGTATGCATAGGAATTACGAGTTGTTGTTCCTTTCTAGCCTTTGAAGTTCCTTTCAGTGATTTTCATCAGCAAGTAGTTTGAGTTTGATTTCATTTTCATTGCTTTAAGAACAAGACCACCAACTGTAGAGGACATTGGTTATTGCTTCCAAGTTCCCAGATTGGTTATCTTGCCTCAGTGTGATTTCAATTGCATCGATTTCTAAGGGAAGGAGTTGCTACTAATGTATTCCTGATCAATGTTTTACAGACTGATGTAGTTAATATTTCAGAGCATTTACATTTATGTTACTGTAATTAGATTTCTTTACAAGCATCTGTTTACTCTTGTATTTAGAATTCTGTACTACATCTTCATAGCATTACTCTTAGTTAATTTCAGCCTCAGACAGAGTACACTCTTGAAATAAAAAGTCGCTCCCGGATTGATGATTAATGTGGGCTAATTAGGTGTTTAAAAGATACCTTTTTATGCTCCAAAATGTGGTAACTTGTTTCATTTTTTAAAGAGCTTGACATAGTAAAAGAACTATGCTCATAGCACCTTCTTTCATTTTTCAACGAGCTTGATACAAGAAAAGGAAATATTCTCTTCAAAACTTGATCATGGCCCCCAAGAGGCCATGGCTTCCAAGAGGTTCTTATAATATGGGATAGAAATTCTCTTGAAGGGATACATATCAAGGGATCCAATGGAAATATCTTGCTCCAATGACCCCAATAAATGATTCACCATATCACCTACTAGATCTAGGTCAAAACAAGTTGAGCAAACAATGAAAGACTCTTCTTCATCAATAGGTGTGGGCATAGGATAGGTTTCCACATAATTGAATTGTGGCGGGGCAGATACCACTCGCATATTTGGAACATTTAGAGAATTCAGATGGTTTGAAGTCAAATCAAGAACAATGAATACAGTTGATCAATAGCCACAAATTTTCCATTATGCGAGAAAGACATCACTCAAAAAAGTGTGGACACAACAAAATTCATAACATAAACATATTCTTGCCCAATGAGTAAATTGAAATCCAAGGGGACTGGGACTACCATAAAATTAATACATACAATTTTCCCTTCCAAGGTAATAGGAAGTTGAGGAAGGATCTGTAAAGGTTGATTGGTTCTTCTATTGAAAGCCAATAGCTTATGGGTAATGGACACAAAATAAGGGGAACCAATAACTTTCCAAGTAGTTGAGGATATAATTCTAATAGAATCACCCTCGTCAATAAAAATGTGACATATGTCCTTATCATTGTTGGCTTGAAGAGGTCTAGACCCAGGTTCGAATTAGTTTCACCACCAAAAAAACCCTTTATTTCTAGCCCTTTCAGAAAAGATTTACTATGCAGAACAAAGTCTCACCCAAGGCAATATTAGGGGATGCTAAAATCAAGTTTCTACATCCATAGGGACTATGGTGTGTGGCTTGAAGGCTTCTTTCCACTTAGGGTTCGATTAGAGCTTTGATGAACCAACAAACTTACTATAACATACGTTGTTCAATTACTTAACTATTCATCCTGCGCACTGCACCTTTCTACTTTAGCATGCCTTATTCATCATATAAAACAAAAATCTAACATTCACGATGCAAACAAAGAGATAATATATAGAAAACCCTAATCCAGTGTATATAACTTAAAAAATATATATATATAACATAAGAATACATAGGAAATACACAAATATTTCTTCATGTCCTTCTTTATTAAGTAATATCCTTCAATTACAATCCTTCTTTCCCCATGCACACAGCTACAGGGGCCTGCACACATAGTTGCATACTTACCAAGGTCTCCGTGCACCTAGCTGCACGAGCCTTCCCATTTACCCAAAACACAGAAATATAATGCAATTACAAAATCTATTCATTCATGGGACTTACATATCATATCCTTGACTCACTAAGATAGCTCTTTATATATATTTTCCTCTTACAATACCATGCTCTGAAAACCATGGGCGAAGCTCAAAATATTCAAAAAATTCCCATACCTTTACAAAATAAGGGCCTTTGACCCACCCAAAATCCCCTATGATTCCTAACCATCTATGGGAAGCACGTTCCACTCCTCAAAATGTGGATCTTTGACCAAAACTTAGAACTAGGGAGACCCTACCCAACAAGCCCCCAACACAAATATGTGACTCATCCCAAGTCACTCAACTGGTGCGCCTTGAGCCTTTTCTTTAATTCTTTTGTATGCATCCTTCAATATCTAAATTTCCTTGGCGCACTGCTTCTCGGCCTCGCGTAATTCAACCAACAACTTCTCCGTAGTTGGCCCTATTGCCTTCTGAACAATGTCTCTTTGTGTGTGTCGTAGCGTATTCAAATTGTAATTGATTATCTGTGACAATTGAATAACCTCCTCTGCCCATGGTTGCGTTCATGCGAAGATGATATGCTCCTTATTCTACAACTCGTCGATCTGACCTTGAAAAAACTTACCCTCCTGAGGACGAGAAAACTGTTGCGCTGGCACTTAGGTCTGCACTGTCACCTTAATTTGGTCGAACTGTTGCTTATTTTTCTGGATTTATGCTTCATTTTTCTACACATGTGGGTCCTCCTACAATGAGGCCCAAATTTCCATGGTGTCTTCAAATATCTAGTTATAGTCATTGACTACGTTTGCGATACCTTCTAATGTAGCCTTCATATCTGCTTCATGTTGCTCCCACACCTCTGGTAGTGTAACTGGCTGTAGCTTCAATTTTAATTCACTAATTTGCATCTGAAGCTCGAGCTTGACCTTTTCCACCTCATTCTAGGACTCTTTAAATACATTGGAAATATTTTCAATATTTTTCTTTGGTGCTGCCTCAGCTTGAATCTGGAGGTCAGGCAACTCATTGCAAGATTTAGTAATAATTTCCTCTAGTTTCTTCATTCGTGTCATTAACTCATCACGTTCCTGTATTTCCTTCTGAATGTCATCGAAAATGTGCTTTTTGTCTTCCTTGACCTCCTTGATGAACATCACGGCTCGCTGCTTGTGCACCTGCAATTCTTCTATAAATCCCTGATGAAAATCATGCAGTGCCTGGAGTGGTATGTTGTGTAACCAACTCAAAAAGAGAAGAAAAGAGATATAAACGCCTTAGAAATGAGCCACTTCGAGGGGGCAACCTCCAATACATTACATAAATGAACAATTCTTGGATGATACAATTTACAAAACCTCCTTTCTATATATAGGAGTCCATGGGGCCATAATGTAATCCTAGTGGGCCACAATGTAATCCTAGCTCACCTAACAATAATAATTTAAGGGCACAATAATAACAAAATGGGGGTTACAAGGGTACAATAATAACAATAAGGGGGTTACACTAACAACAATAAGGGACTATACTAGTAATATAGGGACCTAACATGCCCCTCTCCTTCAAAAAAAGCGTTGTCCTCAACGCTTGAGTAGCTCTGGGTGCTTTTGTATAAAATTCTCATCCTCCCATGTAGAATCTTCAGTGGGTAAGTTCTTCCACTTGATGAGATACTCTGAAATTGATCGATTCCGTAGTTGTCGAGTTCTTGTTTCCATGATTGCTTCTGGTTCCAATATGATTTTCCTTCCTCATCAAGTTCTGGAAATATTGTTTGAACTGGAAGATTTTCACCTATAACCTTCTTTAAGCATGAAACATGGAAAATTGGATGCACTCGTGAAGAAGCAGGAAGCTCCAATTTGTATGCCATAGTACCAATCTTTTGCAACACCATGTAAGGACCATAGTACTTTGGCGATAATTTATTATCCTTCTTAGCTTGCTTGAGGGACATTTGTTTGTATGGTTGTAGCCGTAAAAATACCCAATCTCCTACATCAAAACTTATATCGCCGCGATGTTGATCTGCCTGTTGTTTCATTCGATTTTGTGCCAAATTCAGGTTATCCTTTAAGAGTTGGAGAACTTCTTGCTGATGCTCGATGTGATCTTCCACTGCTTGAACCTTCGAATTTTCTCTTAAAGATGATGTGATGGATGGTGGATGATATCCATAAAGGCCATAAATGGGGTCATTTTTGCTGCAGTATGGAAGGAAGTGTTATACCACCATTCAGCAAGAGGTAACCACTTGACCCATTGTGTTTGTTTATCAGATACAAAACAACGAAGATATCCTTCCAAACATTTATTTACTATCTCAGTTTGACCATCAGATTGAGGATGATAAGATGAGCTATGAGCTAATTTAGTACCCAAATAAGAAAATAACTCTGTCCAAAAATTTCCCGTAAAAATGGGATCTCTGTCGCTCACAATAACCCTTGGGCTTCCATGTAGCTTTTGAATTCTGTCCACAAATGTAGTAGCAACTGTACTTGCTTTAAATGGATGAGATAATGCACAAAAGTGTGCATACTTGGTAAGTCTATCAACTACCACCATGATGACATTCTTTTCTTCGGACTTAGGTAAACCTGTGATAAAATCCATTGAAATCTCCTCCCAACGTTGACTTGGAATGGATAAAGGTTGTAGAAGTCCCGGGGTCTTAATTGTCTCCACTTTATTTTGCTGGCAAACCAAACATTCCGCCACAAACTTTTGAATATCAGATTTAAGGCCATCCCAAAAAAATTCTTTCTTCACCCTGTGGTAAGTTTTTAAAAATCCTGAGTGTCCTCCTAAAGGAGAAGTGTGCAATTCCAGAAGAATCTTTTGTTTTAGTTGGGAAATCTTACAAAGATATAAGCGATCTTTGTACCATAAGGAATCATTTTTCCAACTAAATGTATCAGATGTACTAGGATCTTGCTGCAACTTTTGAATGAGTGTCCATACATCTTTGTCCTTCTTTCATTCATCTCTTGCTTCGGTTATCCAATCTGGTTGGATAATAGAAATGGCACAAAGCAATGCTTCCACCTCTTCATTCTTTCTTGAGAGTGCATCTGCAACAACATTAAGCTTTCCTTTTTTGTAGATTATTTCAAAGTCATAACCCAACATCTTTGTGACCCATTTTTGCTGCTCTTCTGAAGATAGTCTTTGTTCCAAAATGTTTTTAATACTATCATGATTAGTTTTTACCTTGAAGTGTCTTCCCATTAGGTAAGTTCTCCATTTCTTTAGTGCATGCAGTATTGCTAACATTTCCTTCTCATAAATAGGTTTCTGTAAATACTTTCCTTTGATTTGACGACTTTCAAAAGCAATGGGTCTTCCTTCCTGCATTAAAACTGCACCAATTCCATTTCCTGAGGCATCACATTCCACAATAAAGGTTTTTGTGAAGTCTGGCGTAGCTAAGACCGGTGCTAGGCACATTGCCTCTTTAAGATGTTCCAACGCCTTAGTTGCTTCAGGAGTCCATGAAAATGCATCTTTCTTCAATAATGTTGTTAGAGGTGCTGCTATTCTCCCATAATTCTTAACAAACTTGCGATAATACCCCGTTAACCCGAGAAATCCTCGTAACTTCTTTATGGTTGTGGGGACTTTCCATTCCTTAATGGCTTTAATTTTTTTAGGGTCTACTTTAACACCCTCGTGAGATACAATATGACCCAGATATTCCACCTCTTGTACTCCAAAGAAACATTTGGATTTTTTTGCATATAATTGTTTCTCCTGCAATAGTTTGAGCACCCTGTCAACATGTTCAACATGATTCTTCCAAGACTTGCTATAGATTAGTATATCATCAAAAAATACTAGCACAAATTTTCTAAGGAAGGGTTTGAAAATGGAATTCATCAACCCTTGAAATGTAGAAGGTGCATTGGTAAGGCCAAAAGGCATGACCAAAATTCATAATGACCCTCATGAGTTCAAAATGTTGTTTTTGGAATATCTTCAGTCTTCATTCTAATTTGATGATATCCTGAATGAAGATCCAACTTGGTAAAATAAATTGCTCCATGTAATTCATCCAATAATTCATCAATCATAGGAATGGGAAATTTATCTTTAATGGTGAGCTATTGAGCTCCCTATAATCCGGACACATTCGCCATGATCCATCCTTCTTGTGTACCAATACTACAGGAGCAGAGAAAGAACTTTGACTAGGTTGAATTATACCCGCCTCTAACATTTCTGCAATCATACGTTCAATTTCGCTCTTTTGGAAGTAAGGATATCTATAAGGCCTGATGTTTGGAGGAACACTTCCTGGAATCAAATGAATAGCATGATCACGATCACGAATAGGTGGGAGTCCTTTGGGAGTTTCAAACACCTTGGAATGATTGTCCAAGACTTGTTGGAGATCTGCAGAAATAGATGATTTTGATGTTGAAACTTCTAGTGAGCATAATTGTGCAATTACGCCTCGTTGTTCTTTCTTTAGAAGCTTTGTCATGCCATTAGAGCTTATTATCCTTCCTGGCTTCCCTTCAATACCCCGTAGTTTGACTTCCTTTCCTTCTGAAAAGAATTTCAAGAAAAGTTCTTGAAAACTAAAAGCTACCGTCCCCAAAGATTGTAACCATTGTACTCCTAGTACAACATCAGCACCTCCCATAGGAATGGAAAGCATTGGACTAGTCAACACATATTCCCCCATGGTTAGCTTGATGTTATGGCATTTTCCAGAGCAATTTATAGTTCCTCCATTTGCAACCATCACTTGACATTCTCGTGCTGGGTATAGGAAACAATTTAATTCCTTGGCTACCTTACAATGAATAAAATTATGGGTGCTACCTGAATCAATCAACACTATTACCTTTCTCTTCTTGATTTGTCCTTTTATCTTGAGAGTTTGAGGAGTGGTAACTCCTGCCAGTGCATTACACGATATGGTTGGATTCATTTCTTCCTCTTCTGGGGCTGGTTCCTGGTGTATATCCTCTTCTTGTTCATTTTCTTCTTCCTCTTCACAATCTATGGAAAATAATTTCTTCTCAGCACACTTATGACCTTTAGTGTATTTGCTATCACAACTGTAGCAAAGCCCTTTTGCTCTTTTTTCTTCCAATTGTTGTGGTGTCAACCTTGTAGGTTGTGGAAATCTAGATGTAGCCACACTTTCTTCTTTATAGAATTGAGTAGTAGACTTCCTTGTTGCCATAATTTTACATTCAACTTTTCTTGCCAACCTGAATGCCTTCTCTAATGAATCAGGTTCCAGAACACGAACTTCATGTTGAATGTTATCCTTTAAACTACCTAAGAAGAGATCAATCATGTGGTCCTCTGAAATATCAGTTACCCTTATACTCAATTTTTGGAAGTCCTCAATGTGCTGCCCCACTAAACCCTTTTGTTTGAGATTTATCATTTGGGTAAAGAAGGTGTTGCTCTTTGTATCCTCATAATGTGCTATCATTTCCTCCGTAAAAATTGACCAAGTGACAATTTTTTTACGGGAACAAAGCCATCGATACCATACAAATGTATTTTGTTCTAAATGTAAAGTTGCAATGCGTACCTTTTGTGTGTTTTGCACGTTATGTAGATCAAAATATTGCTCCATCTGTAGTATCCATGTTACAGGATCCTTTCCATCAAACTTCCTCATATCCATTTTTGGAATATGGTGGTTCTTCCCACCAACATTCGAGCTTATGAAATCACGATTAACATTTATTTTGTTCTCATCATGAGGTTCTTCTCCTATATTTCCGCCATTAGGAATCATTTCTGGTTTTAAGCTTGTCATCAAGCCTTCCATGTATGATTTTAGATCATTCTTCATGTTTTCTATGTTGTCTTTCATGTCATCCATCTTAGCTTCCATGCCCACTTCCATGCCATCCATCTTAGCTTCCACGCCATCCATCTTAGCTTCCACGCCATCCATCTTAGCTTGCACACCATCCATTTTAGCTTCCACGCCTTTCTTCAAACCTTCCATCTTTGCTTCCACGCCATCCATCTTAGCTTCCATGCCTTTCTTCAAACCATCCATCTTCACTTCCACACCTTTCTTCAAAACTTCCATTTCATTTTTTGATGCTCTTTGCGAGAGTGAAATTTGTTGCACTTGTTCTTGTAATTTTGATAGATCATGTTGCAATTCTTCATCTTCATGAGTCATGGTAGAGCCTTCTGAAGGTTTGATGGGTGTTGAATTCTTTTTAGGGGCCATTTTAGAATCCAATATTGATATCTATTCTACAAGATGTCCTTGGAATCAATTCAACTTGATTCTTCAAACAAGACTTATGCAATTCGGAAAAAAATACACACCTTTTACTAGCTTTTAGGAGCTCGATATTGAAATTGAATTATCTCTGTAGTTGAAAATCTTCGATATCTGAAATTTAGCCCTGTAGTAGATCTCTGAAGCGTCTTTCAAATGCCATAGGTTTGACCTGATTTGGATTCTCCAAGACAAAGTTGTGTCCAATCTCCCACAATGACCTAATTCTGGACTGGTTTAGTAGAGCGAACTTGTACGACTTGCCACGTGTCACTGTTTTGTCCTTTGTCTCTGAAATTGATAGCCCAAAAACTTCAGTCTGTGTAATTGCAACCAATTTTTACGGCACTTCAATCCAATGCCCAGAGAGAGAGTTATTGAAGTTTTCCCACGATCACCTCTTTGAGATGCAATTCAGGAGCCTGAAAAAGCACTACCTTCCACAGATCATATCTCCAAAAATATTGCGAACAAAGCTCTGAAATTTTTTGACGAATTTCCTCAGGATGTCAGCTTCGCACCATATGAATTTCAGACTCTGAACCTTCGTACAAAAAAATTTATAGCGCAAATGCCACGATGACCTGTTTATGAGCCTGAAAAAATACCTAACTTCCACATATGATATCTCCTCAAATATTGCGAACCAAGATCTGAAATTTTTAGACAACCTTCCTCAAGATTTCAGCTTCGCACCCTAAAAATTTCAGCTTCTGAAGCTTCGTAGAAAAAAATTTATAGCGAAAATTCCACGATGACCTGTTTGGAGCAGCGAAACCCTAGAATCCCAAAGCTCCGATACCAAATGTTGTGTAACCAGCTCTAAAGAGAGAAGAAAAGAGATATTCACGCCTTAGAAATGAGCCACTTCGAGGGGGCAACCTCCAATACATTACATGAATGAACAATTCTTGGATGATACAATTTACAAAACCTCCTTTCTATATATAGGAGTCCATGGGGCCATAATGTAATCCTAGTGGGTCACAATGTAATCCTAGCCGACCTAACAATAATAATTTAAGGGCACAATAATAACAAAATGGGGGTTACAAGGGTACAATAATAACAATAAAGGGGTTACACTAACAACAATAAGGTACTATACTAGTAATATAGGGACCTAACATGGTAGCAGAGCGAGATTGATACTAATGTTTCACCAACGCTACGTGATCTCACGATCTGCTACATTTTCAAAATGAAATTATCCTCCAGGTACCTGTAGAGCACAAAACTACATCATTGATGTCGTCTGTTAGAGTGGCTTGATTGTCTACTTTATTGGGGTCGTGCTTGCTTGAACCACGCATGCTTGTGCCTTTAATTCGTTGAGGCCCTGCTAGACCTCTATCAATACAACCTTGTACTGATCTTCTATGTGACCCCATATGTCCTTAGTGACATGACAGACTATGTCACCAATATCACCGAGGTCCCCTTCATTAAGGACCATTGTCTCTACTTTTGCTAAGTGATCATACTTATAATTCTTTCGCGCACCTCCCGCAGTAGGTATCTGCCACTTCTTGACAATGAAATGGGGATCTATTATCATTTTTGTATCATCTAGGGGATCTTTGCCACCCTGATCATCCCCTATAGTGTCTTCTCCATCCTGCTCAGTCTCTACCTCTGTTTCTTGCTCAATGTTTTTCTCTGTTTCTTTGGAAGTTTCTTTTTATGTGTCCTTTCCCTTCCCTATAACTTTTAGCGTAGCGGTAGCTTGCCCATTGGTTCCTACCCACATTATTTTTAATGGATTCAACCAATGGCTCAACCATCATTATAGAACCTACAAAATATCCTCATTTGTGACCAAATATGACAACGGGTACCATTCCTTTTCAGAATCCATATGTACGTGGATGTACACCTGACGAAAATCTGCGTTAAATTCATCAATCCTGCGATATTATTTGAATAAAAGTGGTGATAGCCTAGACTTCTGGCTCACCACTGTGTGTAAATCCATCTCTAACAAGACCCATAATTTCTTGTTCTCGATCTCTCAGGTCGGTTCCACCAAAAACCACAATGAGGCATACCTCGCAACTTCACATATGTCTTGATCTAGATTCATGAATTGCGACTCCTCGATCTCTCTCCATGCCATTAAAGCTATTAAGAGAAATAACCACACATAATGGAATTTCTTTCCATCTTCCTGATATTCTCGGAAATCATCCATAAAATCCTTACAAAAATACCCATCCCATTTATACTGGACTATTTTGATGCACTACGCATCCAAAGATACAACTAGTGTCGATACCTCCTGTGCTTGAAACTTCCACATAATCTTCCCTGCTAGAATACGCGCAGTGAAGAACATAGAATGATAATTAATAGCACTTATAGAATACCCTTGGGAATTCTTTACTATGCCATAATATACCTTCATCTTATCTGCCACCTTCTTATCCCAATATTTTACAACAAACACGTCGGTGAGGTTCAATCCTTGGCACGATAGCTCAGTGATTCTTCTTATAAGCATCTTTTTAATGGGGATTCTCTCACCCAACCAAAGATACTGATCATGCAAGAAGGATAGTAGCTGTCGCACACAAATGGTGTTAATGATGTTTAGCCTGAAATGCAGAAAATAAAGCATGTTCAACAACCCCGCTCGTTGAATTCTTTTTGCCCACCTAAGTGGCTCAAACATTTTCACATCATATTCTCATAATATATTGCGTGAAAGTATCTTCTAGGATTGGACTAGGGATACTTGCTCTAATCATTAAAATCCTAGTCCTACATTTGCAATTGTGGCACATTTGCCAATGAATCTCCCTCAATTTGTACTTCTTTTGGTAGCAAGGGTGTGAATATCCTAAACTTGACATCATCGGGATCCTTGGTAGGTTTAGTAGTAGTCGACTTCCTCAGAGGCATATATGGTGGAACTTGGAAATAGGTTCCACATCCTCTGCGTCAATATCCTCTAGCCCCTCGGCCACAACTTCTTCTTTGGATTCTTCAACCTCCATTGGATGCTTCAGCTTATCAAACCTATCCTTAGTCTGTTTTTTCTTGGTGATTTTCTTCCAGGGCGACTGTTGAACCGCAGGCTTCTTCAGCTTCTTCGTATGTCGTTCACCTACATAAGACTGCTTCCTAGGTAAGCGCTTCGTCCCAATCCTGCCTTAACCATTTGCTTTGTAAGCGCTTCAAAAATCCAATCCGACATGCAGAAAAACACTCTAAAAAATACAAGTCTAAATTTCAAAGAGAGAAGTGTCCAAATGTGGAGCGGGAGGCAATATTTATAATTCATTTTAATTTCAAACTCCGTGATATTTTTTAGATTTATCCCATTAATGCAGATTTTGCAATAGATTTTCCCAGCTAGGCTCATTAAATGCATTTCCCCACTCCCTTTAATGGAAATTTTCCTATCAAATCAATTGTTTCACTCCCAACGGTCATATTCTTGATAAAATTCTATGGAACTTGATTTATGGTGCAGTCATTCCCCCTTCATCGCAGTTTCTTCGAACTTCACCATCTTTCTGAAACCCACACAGTACTTCTGTTTCATCGAAGCCCTTCTATCGCAAATTATTTTATGGTCTCGTAATTTCTTACAACTATGCATAACACTAAGACTTCCCTACATCCATATAGTCAATGTGAAGTGCCAGGGACATAATTGTCCATGTATATCTTCAACCTTCTTCCACTCACTCGTCCAGAAAACAATTCACCATTCAGCTTCACGAGCTGAAATGTGCCAACATCCGATATATTCCTGACAATGTATCGCCCCAGCCAATGTGTCTTGAAATTTCCAGAAAAATTTTCAAACTTGATTTCACACATCAACACCAAGTCCCCTTCCTTGAATATTTTCTACTTGATATGCCTGTCATGCCATACTTTTTTCCTTGCTTTTTGTACTTGCTCATCATATCCTGCAATAAATATATCTTCCTAAAGAGCAAGAAACTATGCCAACCTTTCTTCTATGATATCAATGTCTTCCATGTATGTTACTATTTTAATTCTTAAACTAGGCACAATATATTCCATAGGCATAACTTCTTCCCATCTATAAACCAACCTAAAGGGTGTTTATCCTGTCAAATTCTATATGCCCATAATACTACAAAAATTCTCAAATCCCAATCATTCATGTTGAAATTTCATACCTTGGTTAGGGAATTCTCCAAAATCTTGTTAAAAGCTTCAATTGTGCCATTTTCTCGAGGGTGATAAGGTGTGCTCTTGTGATGATGCATTTTAAATTCCTCATTCAATGATTCAATGGTATGATGCAGGAAATGTGACCCTTTGTCACTCATCAAAATATTCGGGCACCCAAATCTAGACAGAATATATTCAAATATGAACTGTGCAACAGTATCTATAGTGCAATCCTTTATTTCCTTAGCTTCAACCCATATGGATAGGTAATTTGTGGCAGCGACAATGTACCTCACACCAGTCTTCTTCCCGGGTGGATTGATTGGTCCAACAAAGTCTATGGCCCACTTATCAAATGCTTGCAATGCCACTTATGTATTTAAGGGAATTTCATCTATCTTAGATGGTATTCTTGTTCTTTGACAAGCATCATAAAATATACAATATTCATTTGCATCCTTGTGCAATGTAGACCACCATAATCTAGCTCTCAAAATGTTTTTCACAATGGATTTTCCTACATAATGTCCTCTGTAAACGCCGCCATGAGATTCTTCTATAATGTGTTGTATTTCATTCTTAGTAGTATTTCATCTGGCCCAATTTTATATAGATGACCTACAATCAAATAAAAATCTGTTGCCTTAACTACTAGCTCTCTTTTCTGTTGCGTAGTATATTCCAAAGGTGCCATCTTTGTGTTCAAAAACCGAATAATTCTGCGAAGTGCTCATCTGAAACCCTTATAGCAAATAGATACGCATCAGGCATGTTCTATTCAATGCTCATGGGTTTTTCTCCTATCTCAATCCTCGATAGATGATCAGGTCCAATGTTCAATCTTCCTGGCTTAACTACAACTTTAATATCATATTCCTAGAACAACAATAGCCATCTACAAATCGTCCCCCCAAACACGGGCTTGTTAACCAAGTATTTCAACGCAGAGTGATTAGTGAACATTTTGAAGTGTGCTTCTAATAAGTAATGCCTGAATTTATGCAATCCATATACCATATCCAATCCTTCATGGTATATTGTAGAATAGTTCTTTTCTACCTTGGAAAATTTCTTGATGGCAAAAGATATGGGGTGATCAATATCCTGATCACATGGTTGTGCTAATAATGATCCCAAAACTATGCAAGAAGCATCAACATGTACATGAAAATCCTTATTCCTGTCCAGAAAAACTAGAATCGGCACAGTAACCATATCCTCCTTTAGTATGTCCAGGATCTTTTGAAATTCATCATCCCAATAGTAAGTAATATTCTTATTTAGTAGCTTCTCCACCAGCGAATTTATCTACACATATGCCTTTATAAACTTCCTATAGTAGCCAGTATTTCCCAACGTCATGCGCAGTTATTTTACTGACTAAGGTTGTTCCAGGAACACAATAACGACAATCGTCATGGAGTCTACCATCGATCCATGTCTACAAACAACATGCCCTAATAGTATACCAAAAGGTACATAAAATATACATTTCTTCAAGTTCATTGATATTTAATACTACCCGCATGTGTCCAACATCAGCCTTAGGTTCTCAACATGTTTCTTTAGTAGTCTAAAGACTATCCAATCATCAAAATAAACCTCCAATAACTTGTGTATATTCTCCTTAAAATATATGACTATTACTCTATAGAATATTGCAGGAGGATTTTTCAATCCAAAAGGCATGAATGTATACTGAAAATATCCCCATTCAACAATAAAATTAATATTAATCATGTCTTCTGGTGAAATTATAATTTTATGGTACCCTGAAAACCCATTGGTAAAAGAGTAGGCTTCCTTCCCTCAAACATTCTCCAAAACTTCACCTGTAAAATGTGTAGGGAATGGGTCATGCACACATGCATCATTCAACTTCCTTAAATCCACACAAATTCTGATTTCACCTTTTTGATTCTTATGCTAGAAAACCATAGGAATTACCCATTTAGATTCCTCCACAAGTTCAATTATTCTAGCCTTAAGCATCTTGTCCAATTCTTCCTTTACTCTTTCCTTATATTTTGGCTTCAACCTATATGGTCATTTTTTTACAGGATTCACATCTAGTTCATATTTATCCTCATAATTCTGAGGTCTCCTAATATTCCATTTGGTTCAGATAATTTTGTGGGAAAGAGCTCCTGATATTCGTGTAATAGTTTTGCAACCTTGCTAACTAGATTTGCATCCCAATAATCTCCAATAAGCACAAATTTTGGTTCTTCTTCTGTCCCTATATTTACCTTTTGCGTCTTCACTAGTTGCACCTTGTCAAGTATCTTAGGTTCTGGTCTAAAAACCTCGTGTTGTCCTTCTAATTCTGGAATATTAACATTACGCGGATCTTCCTCATCCTCTTTCATTGTTATATTATAACATTATACAGCAAGCTCTAGTTGTGCGGCCCAAGCATGTTGTGTCCAGGTTGGCTCAGTTGGATTCTTGGAAATATTCACGTGGATTACTTGAAAAGCTTCGTCTATGTAATGACAGTCATCTTAAAAACTAAACTTCATTAGGAATCCTTCTACCAAGTCCTCTCGATATTTTGTTCCATGTCGCAACTCAATTTCAAGATACCAATTCATAGGGATTCCTTATAATGTGTGAATGAATGTGTGTACCCATTTTGGTGATGAACCTTCGACCCACATGGTAGTCCATTGGAAGACATGTCCTCGAGGGTCATCCTTGCCATCATACTTGACCAAATATGATCTTCATAAATCTATAGTATTCCATCCAACTCACAATGTTTTCCTTATGCGTACCCCACCATCTAGCAGGTGTAGATCTTAGTGCAACATCCAGAGCTTGAAACCTTTGTTCTTGAGGTATTGCTTCTTCAAATTTATCAAGAAACAAATTGACATATCCTAGCCCATCATAGTATAACAAATTACATACCTCCGTAGTGATGCAACGAAGTGATATTGTAATGTTGTTACATGTCCTTATAGAAACTTAGTGCATCCTATTCTGCCAATTCTCTAGTTCTTCATCAAAATCTGAAATGCATGAACTATCCTTCTCCCAGCTCAGCCTTCCATATGCAGTAGGCTTGATCCAATATTCATTCTACATGGTCAAATTATAGATATTATCAATATCCCCTTCATAGTATTCATCCCAAATAGGCTCTGTGTACCGCGTTCCTTCCAATCGGTCTAGAGGAACAATGACCTATAATTAGATCACCTTGCTCAAATACCATCTTTCTCCTCTTTAGATCAATTATTGCATCAATATCAAAATCCCAATCCAATCCAAGCAGTGCTGGATATGGATTGCTATCATCTACAATATCAATAACTTCAAAATCGGCCATCACGCACACTCCTTCAATGTCTACAAGAATAATCTTCTGCTAATTAGCCATTCTCAACTAGATCGACAACCATTTCAGCTTCTTCCTTCCCATTCGCTCCCACGTTTTCTTTCAAAATACATTGGCATATAATCCCATGTCAATAATTACCCAATCCATGTCGTAGTCCCCAATCTGCGCAATTAAATTCATTTATCTGCATGTACTCTTCTTATGTAGATGCAATTTATTTATTGCGCACGGCTCATTGTGTGACTCTTCTCTTTTAGTGTAGGATTCTATCATCTCATGTATACTCACTACAACCTTTTGATCACACAAAAAATTCATGCAGGTCTACAAAAACGATTTCAATATGGATGGATCAAACTCCTTTTTCATAAACACGACTTTGTCACTATTCTTCTGAGGTATCAAATTCTGTTGAGGTTGTGTCTGCGTCCTAGACATCGAAGGTCCAGGGTCCATGGAATTCTTATTTTCCTCCAAAACATCTCCTTTTCTCTTTCCATATTGAACCTAGTGTTCTTATATCCATATTTTCAAACCATGCATCCTCCATAGGCTTCTTACATGCTATATTATCTTCTCCAGTGGTTGCACCATTTCAGGTTACTATGTTGACACTAGGATTTTCTTCATGCAACTCAACAGTCATCATTTGTAAGTTTTGTGTGGGCTGCAAGTTTATTTTCTCCTACATATTCATTATCAGAACAAGATAATCTTATATTGCATGATCAAAATCTCTATAATACTTGCATGAGGGTGTCATGAGATTATAGAAATGCCTTGCAAAGTGTCCAACTTCACCGCACTTGTAACATCAACCAACGCCTCGTCCTCAACCTTGGAATCCTACACACCCTGTAGGGGAACCATGATCTTCATGTGTGTGCCCTTAAACCTGCATTTTGTATTCACCTGTAGTCTGCTTTATCATTAAATCATAACTGCAACAATTCCTCTCCTCGTGCCCTATAGAGTGACAAAACTTACAAAACAATTTCTTCATTGTCTACACATTCTTCTACACTAAATAGCATTCTTCCATGCAATGTCGACCAGAAACTTTTCATAGGTCACACCATACATTTGGTATTAGGTGCAACAGATTAGGCCCACCACTGTTGATGTAATCTCTAAATACAAGGCATTGCTCTTTATATTGGCATTCTAACTTACATTTGATACATCATACTTTTGGATGAATTTTTGATCGAAATTCCTTACCCTTATTAAACTCTTGCAACTCCAAATGAATTGTTTCTAATTGGTTTTGAATATTTTGAACACCTACTTGGGTGTCTATGACGGGTGAATATTCCAACTTCATAGCGATTTCTAGAGTTTTAGCCTATGTTGTTATCTTTTGCAGTGTCAATGGAATTCTGATATGTGGAAATAACACAACTATAAAACACTCCTTATGCTACTCATCAGAAATTTGGAAGTTCACTTGGCTTAGTAACATATTGAACCTTTAATCTACTTCCAAAATAGATTCAATTACCATTTCATTGATCTCTTTTATGTCTATAATACAATGTAACTATGAATTTGGCTTCGTAAATTCAAGATTATGTGTTGTCTTTGTCTTGCCCAAAATGGTAGCCAGATGTGTCGTAAAGTACTTCATATACCAAGAAAGTTCTCTTTCTTGCAACACTCTAACAAGTTGTGCCTTATTCATATCATCATTTGTGACCTATTGTGCTCTCTATACTGCTTCAACAACAAACCAAAATTTTTCAGGATCCTCTGATCCCAGACCTTTGAAAACAAACATTCTAATTTCATTAGCCATATATCCTAGGGCAAGGGGTGGTGGAGATGGAGGTGCTGGTGGTGGTGGAGGTGGAGGTGGAGGTGGAGGGACAATATGGGGATGGGCATGAGGTGGGATGGGAGTAGCAGGATGGGGAATTCCATAGACACCCTGATGATATCCAAGTTCCAACTGTGACGCACTTCTAGGGGTTGTGGGGCTACTCTCTCCTTCTTCGTTTTCATATCCAAACAATGGACTGTATTCTATCTTAATGTAGTTTTCATGATCTACCCTAAATATTTTACCACTTCGCGTAGATCTGGGTTTACCCCTTCCAAACATCAATCTAATTGCATGCGTAGTACACCCCTTTCACATAAAAGCATCTTAATCCATAGCTTTAAAGAATTAAAGTACTTACCTCAAGGACCCTTGAAAATATTCTCTCAGCTTCATTGTAGGATACATAGGTGTTTATGGTGAGCTCAGTTATAAATCCTCCAAAAATAATATCAATCCAGAAATCAAAAACTCTTGAGATCTTGTTATCAGTCTCCTTGAGTCACTGCAATAATTCAGGGCTCCACGTAGTAGGCTCGTCATGCTTAAAACATGTTCTATTTTTAGCTAATATTGACAACCATTCATGCAAGTCATTTGTGAACAAGAAAAAGAAAATATTGTGTTTCTCTGTAAAAATATATTTCTGCAACCACTTTTCAGTTGACAACAGATTTCTACTTTCTTGAATTGAAAATTCTCACTCCTTCAGAGCTACCCAGTATTGAATATATTTCTTGGTTGAATGCCACATCCACATATTTCTCAATCTTCAGACCCCAGTCCCAGAAGAAAAAAAAACCATTTGTTTGTTTGAGGGGATCTAGACCCAAGTTCGGAGTAGTTGCACTACAAGCGAAACCCTCTATTATGGGCCCTTTCGGCAATGATCTTCTGCGTAGATAGAAGTATCACCCGAGGCAATATTTGGGGATACTAGAACCAGGTTTCTACATCCAGAGGGACTATGGAGTATGGCTTGAAGGCTTCTTTCCACTTAGGGTTCGATCAGAGCTTCGTTGAACCAACAAAATTACTATAATAGATGTTGTTCAATTACTTAATTATTCGTCCTTCACACTCTATATTTATACTTTAACATGCCTTATTCATCATATAAAACAAAAATCCAACCTTTGCAATGCAATCAATAAGATAATATAAATAAAACCCTAATCCAACACAGATAAATTATAAAAATAGATAACATAAGAATACATAGGAAATACACATATATGTCTTCAAGTCCTTCTTTATTAAGTAAGATCCTCAATTACAATCCTTCTTGCCCTGCGCACACAGCTGCAAGGTCCTACGCACACAGCTGTAGACTTACCAAGGTCTCCAAGCACATAGTCGTAGGAGCGTTTCCCTTTACCCAAAACACAAATATAATGCAATTACAGCCTCAATTCATTAAGAGGGCTTACTTATCATATCCTTGACTCACTAAGATAGCTATTTATATATCTTTTCCTTTTACAATACCATGGTTCTAAAACCATGGGCAGAGCTAAAAATATTCAAAATAATCCCATCCCTTTACAAAATAAGGGGCTTTGACCCACCCCAAAGCCCCTACGATTCCTAACCATCTGCGCAAAGCACACTCCCCTCCTCAAAATGCGGATCTTTGACCAAAACTTAGACCTAGGGGGACCCTGCCCAACAATCAAAATACTTGACCATGACTTGGAAAGGAATGTAAGAAAGGATCTGAGGTTTTGTCAATTGATTCCAATCAAAGAACATAATCTCATTACTTGGAGGGGGTTCCATGAGAATGGGAGAAATTCCCCCCTCTTCGGTACAATCTCAATAAACAAGAAGAACCTGAGAAGTATGAACATCACCCTCTAAGGGGAGAGCAGGATCAATTGAAGGTGGAATTGATTTGACCACTTTCTTAAACAATGATTGGTTGGAAACAGACTCACGGGATTCACTTTCAGAGAGAGTGGTATTGATTGTAATCGGGTCAATCATTTCATCAACTAATGGAGGATTTGGGAAAAGATTTTAGTATCCAATTGGAAGTTTTCCAACACTTTGGATGCTTCATCCATATAAGGGAAAAGGTGATTTTGATGATTCCCTTCACACAAACT
This sequence comes from Pinus albicaulis, assembly GCA_034641835.2. Classification (NCBI taxonomy): domain Eukaryota; kingdom Viridiplantae; phylum Streptophyta; class Pinopsida; order Pinales; family Pinaceae; genus Pinus; species Pinus albicaulis. The sequence continues at coordinate 1,244,097,369 of CM076574.1, read as the reverse complement.
ATAGGGAAACTTAAATTTTCCCTTTTTCCCCGAAGCCTTATTATCACTAGTTGATTGTTTATCACCAACATGATCTCCATATGTTGAAAAAAAAGGCTTATGTGGGCCTGTGGACCACACTTCTAATAGCTATGGAATACCAAGGAAATCTCCAAGAAGTTGATCACCCTTACAAAGTATTAAAGGGAATTTTACTTTATGGGGCTTTGAAGGTTTCTCAACATTAGCTACATTCATAGAAATTGTTGCTTGGTTTCCCCCTTTCTTATTTTTCTTCTTATTCTTCATCCTTTTATTCTTCTTCTTAGCTTCCTAGTTACTAGCATCGACACTTTCACCAGGCGAGGAAGAACAAAGGGAGGAAGATACATTTGGAAAATAAGGAAAAGGATCAACTTGAGGTTGATGATGTTTAGGTGGAGGAGACGATTGTAAAGTAGTTTGGACATTTGGAACCAATGGAATTGAAAAAAACCAAACTGGTAAATCTATTATGAATCTAGGAAGGGACAACGTAGCCATATAAGGAGAACCAATATTTCCAAAGGGAGGAAAATGAACATGATTCCTATCATAGGGGTTTCCTTGACTTGTAGACTCCAAAATTGTTTCCATCAGACTCAACCTAAGGTTTACTAAGGAGTAGAAAGTGAATTAATTAATTGATTTTGACAGGTAAAGACAAAAATAACAATAAAGAGGAGTAACTAGGCCTATAAGGATTACCAAGCCACTATGAACTACAATACATGGTTAAGTACATGCGGGAAATATTCCTGAATGTTTTCTTTGGTGTATCACAGCTAACAAGGTGGTCGAATCAGTTACCTATTGCATGTTTGCAACCTAATGGGGACTTCCAAAATATACCCATAGGGACATGGAACTATATTCCATAGTAGTGTTATCTAATGCGTAACCGTATGATGGGGGAGTTCCTATATACTCGTTGTATGTTGAGTGTCTTCTTATATACCAAAATTTACATGGAATAACGTTATGATATAATATGATGTACATGGAAAACCAACCATCCCCAGGATGTAACCTTGAAAAGTAATGACAACTCCTTCATTTAACAACGTCAGAACACATATTCTGGCCTAGACCACTGAATATATCGTTATTGTTCCAAATTATCCTTAGGTTAATTGATAAATTTTAATGTTAATATTGATTAAGGTTTTAGTTTAAAGGCTTGAAACAAATTCACATGAACTCTTAGAATGGAAGTATCATGAGAAAATGAACTCTTTTCATTTAATGAAGATCTACCTAAAGAAGGGAAGAATATTCAAACAATGATGCACCAAATACAAACTTTCAAAAAAGATGTTAAACTTCAGTTATTCCAATGTAAAGATTCAAAGCCCTAATGCATGAAGAAATGGATTTTTTTTCTATGTTTCAATGTAGTAAAAAATGAAATATGACTAGATTATTGAATCAAAAACATTCACATGGATCAAAATTGTAACATGAAAGTATTTTTACAAATGAATAACCAATCCAAATGATTGGAAACCCTAATTGACAAGAAGAAGAAAAAAATAAAACAAACCCTTATGAAAAGGCAATCAAACTCAATTCCAAACAAACTGTTGGATTTACAGAGATCTTGCATAGATCGGAGACTCAGGAATACATTGCAAGAAAAACAAAATTCAAATCAAGGCAAGTAAATGCAACTTTGTTTTCACTTACAGGGGTCATTGCAGATGATATATAGCAACTAGTGTGAGTCATCACACTTACAGAGGAAGACAAGTGTGTTGGGACACTCTATCTCAGAATATAAATTGTGTTGGGACAATTTTTATTAACACATGTAAAACTAACCCTAACCAACCTCAAAATTATGCTTTCCTAGGCTCAATAGCTATCTGAATAAGTAAAAAAGAGTTATTTTCAAAGGTCCCAAAATACTAGACAAAGGAAACCACTAAAGAAAATACCACTCCCTAGTATGGTAACTTCTTTATGGATGAATTCTTTATGCGAACAGAGGAAATATCCCTATACCTAGTGACATGATCTAGAAAAAATGGAGACAAATATGCTATGCTTTCCTTAGAGAAATTTGTAACATGGAAGAAATACTTACTTGGAAACCAATGTAAGCTCTCTTCTTATCCCAGCTTGCAATCTTTAACACCAAATCTAAATGTTATAAGTGGAACCTACAAAACATATAAAACATGCAAGAGAGCCAAAACATATAAATAAAATATACAAACATCTCTAAACAATAATCCAAGGATTAATTGTTCTACATATGCATAAATGAGACATAATGTATAGGAAAACAAGGCATTTTTGTATTAATGAAAGTAGGAGAATATTTTACCCCTTAAAAATATTGACCTTGTAGATCTCTCCCAGCTATCTTGGACTTCCTTTATCATAAAAGCAAGTCTTCAATCATTCCTTAAGTACATGGATGTATTACAGACCTATATATACAAATGGGAAGCATGAGGGCATATCTAAGAGTCTCCAAAATCCAACCTAATCCCAATAACATGTGATGCATTTATAGGAGGAATGAGGAGATTGTAGATCCATTAAATTAGGGTAAGATCAAATTTAGAGGGGGATAAACTCCATGGGATAGGTGATAAGATCTCATTTGTAGGAATTTGAGGAAATAATTAACAAAGAATGGAAACTTCCATGATAGAAGCCTATAGAAGTGGTAGCTTCAAAATTAATTTTTACCTTTTCCTTGTTTCAAGGGTCATAACGCTTTTAGTGAATGCAACTCGTGTTGAACAACACTTTTCCCTTTGATGCAACCTGTGTCATCACACTTTATGAACTAGGAAAGTTCGATGAGGGCCTAAATAAGGGGTTTTAGCCGATATAATGTAGAATTCTTGGAAATTCTGGAAAGGACGTGGTTTTTCTTTGTAAGGGATGATTGAAAGTGTAATGGATGATGATTGATCCAGATTCAAGGTCATTTGGTTTAATGTGACAAAATGGCATGTAAGAGACACGATTTCAAGGACATCCACATCAAATATCATAGATTTGGGAAATCTGATACACATGGAGCCATTCACCCATGATGCACACAAAGAGTCATATTCAAAGGATGATGACTTCAAGGAGGTGTTTTAGCAGTTTTAGAGTCAGATTCATGAGCATGATGGTGACAACATCATTGACTACCATCTCGAGGACATGTTACTCTACAAGCTAGACAAGTTATGTGTTCCTAAATGTCAGAAACTGTAGTTGATTAGAGAGGCTTACACCTCCAAGGTTTCAGGGAACTTTAGTATAAGGAAGAAAATGACCAATTTGTAGAGGTATGTGTATTGGCCCAATGTGCAAGAACATGTAGCTAGGTTCATAAGAGGATGCATTTTTTTTTGTACTAGAAATCCTTCTAACATGAAACAAGGTTTATATCATCTCCTACATGTACCCACTCATTCATGGGAAATAATTTCCATGGAATTTGTGTGATTCTTACTAAAAACTAGGAAGGGACATGTCTACTTGTTCATGGTAGTTTATAGGTTCAACAAGATGTGTGTTATTATGTCCTATAAAAGTACCATCCATAGGCAAGAAGAAACAAACTTATTATTTGGAAAGCTATGGGTGTACAACATTCCATCCTCGGACAGATGGGAAAACATAAGTAGTCAACAAGACTTTGGTGCACATTTTGAGGGGTTGTAATTAGAAGCATCCAAAGATATGTTATGATAATATGGTATACATACATCACTCTTAGAACATAGCAACCCACACTTCTACTGGTAAGTCCCCATTTTAAACATGTTTTGGATATTTTCCACCTTCACCTTTGGATATTGCATATGGGAAGCACAAAGGAGTAAGGTAGGATCTTATCGATAATGCCTTAAGCGATGAAAATTTTGTAGAAATTATTAAGAAGATCCATGAATAGGTACAAGAGATATTGTACAAGTCACAAGAAAAATAAAAGCTAGAGCATGATCAACATATAATAAATAATTCATTCAAGATGGGAGATAGAGTATGGTTACATTTAAACAAGGAGAGGCTATAAGGTCCTAGTAAAAAAATTAAGGCTTTGTGATATGGCCACTTTGAGATACTAGAAAAGGTGGGGGATAATGCCTATAAACACAGTCCACCCCCATACATGCACATTTACTCAATTATGAATGTGAAGAGTCTTAAGCTCTATGAGCCTTCCATATTAGATCAGGAAGAGGAATAGGCCATACATATTGTAGAAGATTTGGAACCAGATGCTCAAGTAGAGTTGATAGAAGATACAATTTTGTAAAATATTTTGGGTATGTGTTATATTGTTTCCATGAATAGATCCAGGTGTTTTTTTTATATAGACCCAAGGATGGTGGGTGTACCTACCCATGGTTTTGCACATGGTTTTTGCACATGGTTTTGGGAATGATGGTTTTTTCCCATGGTATTTTGTAGATATGGTTAAGGGAACTACGATTATATTCTAATATAGGGTTAATGGATTATGTTTTATGGATGCTTCAACATGTATATAATGTATAGTAACATTGAAATGAATATAATGAAAAATTAATCATGTTTTCCCAATTCGCACTTAAGGAGACAATATTTGGGTATATTTTATGTTCTTTCCATTGTTTATTTTTTTATGATCTAAGAATTCGTTTGCAAGTAATTTATATATAGGGTTAAAACCTATATTTGTATTAGATTTATTTCAGCTTCAAGGGGACACCTTTGTTGTTGAGGATTTTTTCTCAAGCCTGTAGTAGACCCTGTTAGAGTGGGAGATATGCAGAATCGATTCTTGTGGTGAAAGGAGATGGAAAATAGTGGAAAGATAAAGATTGATAAATTCAATTGACGGAGTTTTGAGCTGTGGAATCTTTATATGGAAGATATTTTCGTGGACAAAGATCAGTGGACCATTATAGATCCAAGTACGACACTAACAAGAATGTTGGCAGAAGGCTGGGAAAATTTAGATTGGAAGGAAAAGAGAACAATACAATTATCTTTTTCAGATTCAATATTGTTGAATGTATCAAGGGAAGCTATGAAAAAGTATTTGTGGGACAAGTTAGAGACTTTATATCAATCTAAGTCTGTGGTGAACAAACTATTCCTACAAAAAAATTTGTATAACTTGAGGATGAATGATGGAGACTCGGTGACAGAGCATCACAACACCTTTAATACTGTGGTAAGTCAGTTTTCATTTGTTAATAATAAAATTTTAGAGGAAGATAAGTGCATCAGTCTGCTGTGTTCTCTACTAGAATCATGGGATGGTTTATTTTTTGCTATAGGTATCAATATAGCTAGCTTGAACTTTGATGAAATAATCTTATATTTTTTGTCGGAGGAGATGAGATGGAAAAATATGGAGATACCTAATGGAGATGCATTGTCTGTAAGAGGACGGTCCAAGAACATAAATAGAAATAAGTCCTCAAGTGGGAGATATAAATCTATATAGAGATATAAATATCTAGGAAAACCTATAAAGGTATGTTGGAAATGTGGAAAAGAAGGGCACTACAAAAAGGATTGTAAATCTAAAACTCCTAAGAAGGAAATGAATCTGATGATGCACATTCTATAGAGGCGAAAAACACCTTAGATGAAGGTCGAGATGTGTACTTGGATTCTTCTTCAAGTACACATGTAGAGCATGAGGCATGGTTGATTGACTCAGGTGCATCCTTTCACTTCACTCCCCAAAGGGAGTGGTTTTGCGGGTATGGGAAATACGATGGTGGTGATGTCTTCCTAGGGGATGACATAAAGGCCAAAATCATACATTAGAGAACTTGTGAGGTCTAAAATGGGCCTCCTAAGAAAAATTTACAACCAAAATAAACTTTCTAAGAACCAATAGGATTCAAGATGATGATATCTACCATGGGGGGTGATTCACCATTTTTGGGGTGAAAAAGTAAAAAGATTAAAAAATAAGAAAATAATAAAACTATTTTTTCAACTTGTATTTTCAAATTTCAATCAGGAGTACTCATTAGATGCAAAATTTAATTCCTCATCCAAGGAGTACCCATGTTTCATACTTTCGATGGACCTTGCTACACAAAAAATTAGAAATACATGAAAAAATGTGATTGCAATCATGTTTTTCATGTATTTCTCATTTTCAGGGTAGCAGGGTCCATCAAAAGTATGAAACATGGGTACTCCTTGGATGAGGAATCAAATTATACATACAAAGAGTGTTCCCACTCAAAATTTGAGTAAATCCATAGGGAGATAAGTTGAAAAAGTAGTTTTTTTTATTTTTTTCCTCTAAACATTCATGATGTAATGTAATCTTATTTTATTATTTCCACTATTATTTTATAATTTCCTTAGGAGGCCCATTTTAGACCTCTAAATTCCCCTAATGGGACATGGAAAATTTAAGCTGAAGTTTCAAGGTGGAAGTATTAGAACACTTCCTAGTGTTTTTCATATTCTTTCATGGTCCAGAAATATAATTTTTGTAAGCAAAATTGATTATGCATGTGTAAAAATAGTGTTCGAGAAATATACCTGCAAGATGGTTCAAGGAGCACTGGGATTGATGTGGGGAATTCATATTGGAACCCTGTACAATCTTATGGTTAGCACTATTATTTATGGGTGCAATATTTCCATGGTTCTTGAAAGTGGAGCAGAAAATCTAGTGGTCTTTGGATAAAGGACTATGTTGTGGCATTAAAGACTTGAAAATATTGGAGAAAAGGGCCTTTGAATGCTACATGGTAATGGTATGGTATAAGGTATGTCTAATTTCTCTCTATATTTTGATTTATGTGAATATTGTGTATATGTGAAAAATAATTAGGTGAGTTTCCCCTCTAGTGTTAAGAGGGTGAAAGGTATATTGGAGCTTGTTCACAACGATGTGTTTCGACTTGTGTCAGTTCCATGATTGGGTAAATATGTGTACTATATATCATTTATAGATGAATTTTTAAGGAATACATGGATATATTTCCTCGGGAGGACATTTGAAGTCTTTGAGAAGTTTAAAGAATTTAAGGATCTGGTGGAAAATCAGACAGAGAAGAAGATCAAGATGTCAAGGACAGATAATGGCAGAGATTTTTGCATGAAGGAATTTGAATATTTCTATAAGAAGTGTGACATAACACGAAATAAGACAACTTCATACACACCTCAACGAAATGGAGTCATAGATAGAATGAATAGGAAATTTATCGAAAAAGGAAATATGCATGCTCAGTGGTGTCGAGTTAGGACGGGAATCCTGGGCAGAGGCAGTGAATATTCCATGTTATTTGTCTAATAGATCACGTTCATCAACGTTGGAGGATAAGACTCCACATGAGGTATGGACTGGTAAGAAACCCTCTCTCTCACATCTCAGGGTATTTGGTTGTGATGCATATGTAAATGTTCCAAAGGAGAAAAGAACCTAGTTGGATAGTAAATATGAAAGGTGCATATATATTGGGTATAAGGATGGTTTAAAGGGTTACAAAATTTGTAACTCAGAAACAAGGAAGGTAGTATACAACAAAGATGTGGTTTTTAGAGAGATGAAATATGTTATTAAACATGAAGTCCTACCAAAGGAACCTGAAAAGATAGAATTTTAACTAAAGGAGGAAGAATCATACCCTACAAAAAAACAAGAGTCAAAAGAGGAAGAGACACACACTCCATTTCTTAGGAGATTAGTTCGAAAGAGAAGGTATCCATAGAGGTATAGTCCATCTACTTTTTGTTCAAATTGTTATCACTAAATTGATACTGATGGGCCACTTCAACAATCAACCTAGAGTAACTATTTCAAACCTAATTTTAGTTGAAAATTAGCCTTTACATCCTGAGAGGGCTCTCTCAAGGATACAGATGATATTATGTAATTGAAGCTCAACAAATGGCTAACTTTCAAATTGGTTTTAAATATATTTTTGTGCAGGTGAAATATGTATACAAATCACTACCATTGGGCATATGGAGTCAATAAACAAATTTATTGAAATTTGAAACTCCTCTCATGGAAGCTGAGGCATATATATTTTGACGAAAACATAACATTTACAATAGAATAAGTGTTTGGAGGAAGTTAGAGCATTTTGTCCATGAATTCTAAGTAATTAAACAACTAGGATACTGAAGATAGAATATCAGAACATAAAAGATAAACAATCATAATAATATCAATGAATCTCAGGTAAAGAGAACTATGTTTCCACTGTATATTATTGATAAAAATATTTACAAAAGTAGTATGTAGTAAAAACATCAATCAACCCTTTGTCCATCAATTTCCTGCCTATTTATAACTTTAGGCTCCTTTACAATGAGTCTACCAGCAAGGCTAGAACTTTGAATACTTCTAATGACACCTAGTGTTTTAGGTCAATTTGGGCATCATTCCCAATGACCTGGTTAACTAGGCATCATCTCTAGGACCAATGTATAGGGTCTATCATCCCCTAACATTTCAATTGCTATATGCCCTAAGACAAAGAACAAGACAGATGAATCAAAGACTTTCATCTGCAAAGGTTTCTAAGGTTTGAAGTTTATAATATATCATATGAGAACTCACTAACGCTGCCTCTAAAGGAACTAAGTGTGTTGCATATGCAGGTAGCCCCATGCAAGGCTGCTCTACAAAGCACTTCCTGACATCTATGGGTGTGTTCGTCACATTGAGAGAGAAATTCTCATTGTTTCGAAATATTTACTTGGCCAGTGCCTTCTAGAAGAGTTCACATGTGTCAAACTTCAAATCCATGTGTCCATTTGACATCTACAAGATTGGGAGCATGTCTTGCCTATTATTGGAAATTCATTGATTGTAAACTACCGTAGCTACTCTATAAATTGAGCACAGATCTTAGTGTTTGAAAAGGAAGAATTTGTGTAGAGAAATGTTGGTGGATTTTTCATTGAGGAGATTGATTTGAGTGATATTTTTCTGGAGATATCTACATTGTGATGAGGTTGGGATGTTGCTGGAGATGGTGACACAAAATCAATCATTTGGTTGTAACCTCCCCTTCTATCATTAATAAAGAATACAACTTACTTTTCCCTATATGCATCTGTATTAGCTTTTATTTTCCATATTGAAAGATCTTAGTTGATGTATATGGTTTATGATTTACTGATTTAGAAAACTAACTTGAATAGACATATGTATTATTGCTATATTCTATTGTTTAGTGTTCATTCTTGCAGGAAATATTTTGCACAACTAGCTAGAATTTGAAGCTACAACGGAAGTGACAGAAGGAATCATTTGGAAGCGCTTGGATTCCAAGTAAGCATCTAATCCATTTTGTGTGTATGTTCTTAGTTAGGAAAAGTATTCATATAGACTTTAACCTATTGTTCTAGATTAGCACCTGTCTAGTGGAGTCTCCAATTTCTTAGACAAGACATAGTGCTTTGCATAGCACTGTATCCCTTTCAGGCTTGCGTGGCAAAGCACTGTCTCTCTTTACAGACTGTGTTGCCTCCTGAAGCCATCCAAATTCCCTTGAATTTGTCTTTGCATTTTGTTTGATGATGTGTTTTGAAGATCCTGAGCCTCATATTGACCAGTGAATTCATCTACCTCTTCCTCCTTTGAAAGAATATTTGTTCAATGTTTGTTTAAAGTAGTTTTCTTTATCATTGGAAAGTTAATTTAAAAGTATTTTTGTTGTCGCATTAGATCCATTTGTTTTTGAAAAAGGAAATTGTTGTAAATTCTTCATTTCCTGATAGGATAAATTGTTGTTTCATTCCTCATTTTTCCTTCAAAAGAGATTTTTTTTTTGTATTTTTCATTTCTCAAAAGTAAAAGGCATTTGATTTTATTTATTTAGTGCACTTAGTTTTTTTTTCTGCATTCATAACATTAAAGGAACTGAAAATAAAAATATGCATTTGCATGTAGTAGTTTGTGTGTTTTGTAAAAAGGAACAATTAGGAAATATGCATTTATTTTGTGTTCTTTGATTTGTTTGCTTGCAAATTGATTGCTCTTTCCCTCTAGTAGCTAGGATTTTCATTGAAAAACTATAAGTGAAATATTGCTTATCATTCTTAGTTCAATACATCATTTCGGTGAACCTTTGAAAGGAAAATTGTTATGCAAGATCAACATAAAATTAATCTCAATTTACCTAACAAAGCATTGGAACCATAACGATAACATTTAGAAGGTCTAGGCTAGAGACATGTTCCTACATCGTAAAACATAGCAGTTGTCATTAAATTATCTGCGATACATTCTGAGTGTGATACCTCACTCCACATACGTAAGTATATCGTAGCTCATCCGTGTACTTTCGGGTATATAGGGCAGTGTTACAGTACGATAAGTATAAAGGGGTGCTCTCACTGTGTGGTTTCACATCAGACAGCGCTAATATGGACTTGGGCCTCCACGTACCTTCGGGTATATTTGGGAGGACAAATTTTAGGTGCTATCCATCCATACTGAACCGAGTCGGCTGCCTTGTAAATTGCGATACACCGAACACATCATTCGGGGAGATTTCCCACCTGTACTTCTTGGTTTGCCAGGAGGTATTCTGCAGTTCACATTTTCTTGGTAAACCCTTTTGCCTAGCATTACCCTTTTATTTTGTTTATTTGATTTTGGTTAAAATAAATCAGTAATCATGGAAGAACAAAATCCTTTCCCCCATCGTTCACGTAGACTAGCGTTAAAGCCACCTTTACCACTAGAAGTTACTTATGGTAGGTGAAGGCAATCACGATATGCTAAATCAAGTACAATTCATACCTCTAGTGAAACATCATTTTCGCATAAACCAGAGTTAGCTCAAGATGTTTCTACACATCCTAGTTCAACTACTATTGTCGAAACAGAGTCTTCACAGCTACCCGTGGTCACGATCCATCCAATCAGTGAGACCATACCTCCTGGACCCAACGTTGTTCAACCAAAAATTGATCTGGATCCTGTCTCTTATTTTCCAGAACATCTGAATCCTGAAGTTGTATAACTGATATTTGTTCCTACCTTGGTCATCCCACAAAGTTTTGTAGCTATTGAATCTCCCATATCACACAGTCAACCACCTGAAATATACTTTGGGCCTGACGGTGAAATACTTCCCCCTGGTTTAATTGCGATTGAAGAAATCCCACAGGATGAGACACCTTTAACTCCAACCCATTTTGGGGAGGACCTTTACCTGTACAGGTCTTTTTCTCAATCGACACCATTTTATTTTGTTGATCCTTCTCCTTTTCAAACTCTCGTCGATTCAAAAGGGTATACAATTGGTCGAGTAACCATGACTGAACCAACATCTTCGGTTGGGCCATCTGTTCCAATTACATCAGCTCCTGCCCTAGCTACCCCGTCGATGTTTACAACTTCACCAGAGTCATATTTTCATGGTTTCCCTTTGGTCCCATCAGGTTACAAATCATTATCTGGAATTTTCTCTGGTGCATCTTTAAATCCATGGAATTTACCAATGTCATCATCCGGTATTTTAACTGGTAATCCTATAGTAAGTACTGAACGACTTGAATCATTATATACATCTTCAGGGCAATATAAATCCGGTCCTTTTGGGTCTATTCCTTCAAGTACCATATCAATTGGGCTCCCAACATTTGGAGAGAAATATTTTCCATCTTATTTTCCTCCTCATGCTGGGGGGAAACCTTTGGTCACCCAATATGACAGTACTCCATCACTTTTTGGTCAATCTAATGTTAAAATGAATGTTTTTCAATGGCAGCCTACTTTTCCTATCCAAGCACAAACGGTTATACAATCGTATCAACCAGTTCAACCTGTTACACCCACATCATTTCCACTTGTTAATAGATCTTTACCCTGTTACATAATCAAAATGTTGTACAACCTTATCAAACGGGTCCTTCAACTAAATATCATCAAATGTTGGGTCCACAGACTCCAAATCCTTCGGTTAATTTACAACAACATGTATCTGGAATTATCTATTCACAAGCTGGTTTACCATTTTATGGGATGTCACAACCAAACTTGTTATACCTATCAACCGAATCCAAGTTATCCTAATTTGGGTTATAACATTGGTGGATAGACCCCTTGGCAGCCACAGGCGCAAATACCTCAAACTTCATTTCAACAAGTATCATATCCAAGTTTTGGTCAATAGAATCCTCAAGCGTTTTGTTTTCAAAACAACCCCTATCTGGGTTACCAGCAGCAGATTCCTTATGTTGGTGCTCAAAGGCTTGTTGCTCAAGCAATTCCTTCTTACCCTGGCTATAATCAACTTGACCTTAATAGACAGTTGCCCTTTTTTTCAACTTTAGAGTTACCAGATTTAAATTAGCTAACTAATGATCCAATTAATTTTTCTCCTTGGTGGCTGGTGATACCTCACAAATTACCCTCGAATATTCCTAAGTTCAATGGAAACCCTAGAGAAGATTAGTTGACTCGTGTTATGACTTATCATTTATGGTGTTCATCAAACTCCGTGAATGATGATTATGTTTGACTACGTCTTTTACAGCGTACGCTCACATGTTTGGCTGCAAAATGGTACATTGAATTATCTAGAGCTTCTTTTGATAATTTTACATCCCTAGCTACTGTCTTTTTGACTCATTTCTAGTTACCCATCAAATATGAAACTAGAACGGAACTCTGGTCCAATTTCAAACAGACTAATTCTACTCACATCTCTGATCATATTCATGAGTGGCATCGTTGTCATCGAATGGTTAAGACCTTTGTTCTAGATCAACTCCTTGATGAATGGTTCATTAAGTCCCTGTTACCATCTATAACTGAGGATGTGGCTAAGGGTTGTGTCATCTTAGAAGATTAATTCATTGCTTATGCCCAATATTTAGACTTGATTTATACTCAGTCTGGCACATTCTATGAAAAAATTCCTAACGCACCGAGATTCCTCCTCAATTAAAGGGCTCTCATGCCGGAGATGGCTTGATAGTAACTACAAGCACACATCACACTACTACATCTAATCATGCTCCTGCTTCTGAAATTAATGTCGTGTCATTTGAAAAAGGAAAAAATGACAAGCAACCCTGAAGTAATAAAAAGGGGAAATCTAAGAAAAATCAAACTTCTAACCCGCAAGAAAGATCATCTGATCAATCTTCTGGACCTAGGAAACCTCATTATCCATTCATAATATGTAATGAGGAACACTTTGTTAGGGATTGTCCTCACTGCGTTGAATTCTCAAAAATAATCAAGACTTCCCATGCATTAGCTGTGTTGACAGACCCATTTCCAAATCCAGATACAAACATTGTTGCTACGGATCTAGCTCCTAGTTCCCAAGTGTTAATGTTATCTGTCACAAAGCCTTCAACAGATATTTTGGTATCAATGCGTAATAAATATTATGGTATTCAGGCCACTGATCAACCTACTACCTCTACAACGATTCCATATACAGAATCAGTACCGCCTACTGCTATTCCTAAATTGACAATCAAGCCACCTAAGGGAGTAATTCACAAATTGACATATAATCCTTGATCAAGAGCTGCACAAAATTATAATATAGTTTAATATTTGGCTCAATCCCCCTTAGCTATGTCTACTCTTAAGGTATTACAAAATTTTCCCTCCCAAAAATAGGCTTTATTGTTGGATATTGGTGGAATTTATCTGAATGATAGTCCTGTCGTCTTTAGTCATACAGACTGTGTGCCACAATTACCAAAAGAATTGGCATTCTCCATACAAGTGAATGTTCTCAATCACCTTTTTCATCGCACTATTATTGATGAGGGAGCATCTACATGCATTATGTATCTAAATTGTTGGAATTCACTTGGCTCGCCACGTTTATCACAATCATCAACGACGTTGATGGAATTTGATGGACATACATATAAACCTTGTGGTATTATTAATAACTTGCATGTTGAACTAGCGGAAAAAATAATGAATATTGATGTTGAGGTTGTTGACGAGGCCCTTGACTATAATATTTTACTTGGAAGGCCATGGGTATATGCAATGAATGCAATTGTTTCTACATATTTTAGAATGATTGCCTTTCCACATAAAGGTACTATCACAGTCATTAATCAACTATCCTTCTTTGCCTCTGCTTCGCAGGTAACTATAAGTGTTCCGTTCATTCACATACCCCAACTAGAACTTTAGAACATTGGTGTAGGACTCTTGAAGGATTCCACTCTTATGGGAACCTTTGCATTTCCCATGCCTGTGACGTTGACATAAATTACAAGTATAGAGACCTGCTACATGATCTCTTCCACTCTATCTGGCTTAAGGAGAGTATGGGTGATTCTGATATTTCTTCATTAGATGAGTTTCTGCCACCCAACCCTATTGATTTGGCATAGTAATCAATCTATCTGGCTTGGGCGGCAAAACCGAAATCAGCGTCACCTAGTTTTTGGGTTGATCATTCCTTAGATTTTGGTACTCCCTGTGATCCTTTTTCCTCAATGTTCCTGACAGACGAGAATATTTTGGAAGCTATGATGTTAGAAGGAGAACCATGGGAATATTATCATCATCGTTCTCATCTTCCTGATTATGAAGAAAATAATCTCAGTGAACTATATCACCCATCCATCAAAAGTTTATTTTCGAATTCTTTACCCATTAATGCAATCGATTCCGAGTGAAATGTGTCAAATATTGAAGAAACCATTTCTATCTATATTTCGACCAAACCTAGCATTGTAGAAAATATTCATGTCGGTCTATCTTGTTCTCCATCAGAACTCGAATCATATCACTCTCTCTTTCGTGAATTCTGCGATGTATTTTCTTGGTCTTACGAGTAAATTACAGGCATAGATACTAGTATAGTTGAACACACTATTAATATGTATCCTGATGTCAAACTGGTGAGTCAACAACTTCGTCATGTTCATCCAAAGAAAGTCATTTCCATCAAAGCAGAAGTTGAAAAACTTTTTTGTGTTGGTTTCATATACCCTGTTCCGCTAACTGAGTGGGTTTCCAATATCGTTCATGTCATGAAAAATCAAGGAACCTGTTAGGTCTCCATAGTTTGCAAGATTGGCAAGTACAAACACTACAGAGCCTACATCAAAACCACTTTGGAATCTAAGGATCTAGCCACCCTAGATTCGGAGAGGGATCTCTTTATCTATGTGTACAAAGATATTATCTTTATGTTTTATGATATAATATTAGGCTAGTTATGAGGAACAGAGTTTTTGTTTGTTTTGGTTGGGCAAGGATATAATGAAGATGAAGGAAGTCTATATGAAGGGTGAAGATGTGAGTAGGTGAAATAATGGTTCAGCTGATAAGATAGGAAAGGAGCATCATCAATCCATTGGGCTATGGAGTCATGATAGGATTTAATTGAACAGAAAGGTTCAGGAGTGATCCATGGGGAAATTCATCTATGTCAAAGGATCTCTTTAAGTTGATTTTATGGAATGAAACACTAAGAAATGGAGTGAGGGAAATCAAACAGATGAGGGAAAAAAGGACAGCCTAAGGTCAGGTAAGTACTTTGAAACTAGCCTACTTTTGGCATGCACTTAAGGGAAAAACACAAAAGTAATCTAAGATCAGGTAAGTAATTTGAAACTAGCCTGATTTTGATGTACGTTCAAGAGAAAATATTAAAAAAAAACATAGAATATATTAATATCAAGTAAATACTTTTAACTTAGCCTACTTTCAGCATATTCAAAGGGAAAACATTCATGTTAAACATAAAAAGTAGTCTAAGATCAGGTAAGTACTTTGAAACTAGCCTGCTTTCAACATACTTTTAAGGGAAATTTTCAAAGTAGTTGTTGGAGAAGAAACTAGAGGACGGGGCTAACCATAGACTTCTCTAGCTCAATCTTTAATTAGAAAACTTATCAAGAACATTCAAAGACAATATCTCAAGTTGTACTCAGGAAACTTGGGCTTACCAACACTTCACTGTTTATACTCTATTGAATTACCTTCAAAACACATTTAGAAGAAAACATAAAGGATATATATTTATCAATGAGATTTAGGGTACTTTAGAAGTAAATCATAATCTATGTTTGCTGTTCTTTATCAAAGAAAAGTGGACAAAATGGAAACAATAAGAAAATAAAAATTTACAGTGAGAAACACATCACCATTGACATAGACCAGGATCCCATAAATTAGCTATTTGCATTTGATGTTCAAACCAATTACAATCTTCAAGTCCAGTGGGTCTTTACAGCTTCAAACCTCTCATCTTAGCTTATGTGTCTTCAATTACAAAACAGAGCTATAGCAGCTTCAAAATCTATTTACATACAATAGATATCTAGAGACCAACCCCTATAATGTCTTCTATAGAAGTATTTATAGAAGAATGAGGAGGTGGAGTGTAAGAAGGGTTCATCTGTTCAATTAATGCAAAGTAAGAGCTTCTCGGCCTTTGAAGGGCAAAATGGAGAAGGAATGAAATGAATTAACTCTACTAATTTATTATTACATTTAAAGTTCATCAACTTCAGTCACTTTTGTTGACTTTGGGGGTTTTTGGTAGGTTGGCAGTTAATGTTGAGCTGTCTTTTTTAAAAATATCCCTGACTAAGCATTCATGGTGCCTTCTTTTGTGGAAATAACCCTGTAGGTGGCATTTTTTGGCTTTTATTGCCTTTACTGATGTGGCATTTGGAGGCTCCTTTTGCTAATCTGTCTGTTTTTAATACCTTAAAACACTTATTTAACTGTGATTTTTTGTTTTAAGGTTGATTATGCCTTTTCATCCTACTCCGGTCTTCAATTGTACTTTTGCTAACTGTGCCCACCTTGACACTATGTTTTAACCTTTAAAATAACATGATTTAACCCTTTAATCCTTCAAATTGTAAAATTAAGCCTTCAATCCTTTAAATATTTTAATCCTTCAGATGGTGATTTATCCCTGATCTTTATACGTAATCCCTTGTCTTTAACCTTTGTATTTCTCCTCTTTGTTGTGAACAGGTATCAGGGCGCGCTGAGGATTTCATTTGTTTTACCATTTTTAATGGAGTGTTGATAAACACCCACAAACCCCATAAACCTCATTTTACACTTTAAGCCCCAAGGATCGTCATCCCGGAGGGTTTCCTCTACTGAGCTAGTTGTGGACAACCTTTCAATGCTTAAGCCGCCTTTAAAAAACTGCAACATAAACAAATAATTAAATAAAACCCTGTGTTTTAATGGCTGACTGCTTTGGAGGCTTGACGGAGGGTTAAAAGAGCTCCAAGGAGGGGAAAATGCAGGTAGAGGAGATTCTGCGGGAAAAACCTGCGAAAACAGGTTTAAATTTGAATATTGGAGCGAAAATGGGCACAGGTGGTTTTTGAAAAACCAGGAATGGTTATCGTGTCAATTTCGAGTGGTAAGTGGTTTAAATGCAATTGAACGCGATTCCACACACTACGCGACACATGTCTTTTAGAAAACCGTCGGTATTGCGTAATTTTGGAGTGTTAAACTCTGGATGCAAAAATCACGTGATACGCCACCACAGCTGTTGGATGAAAGGGATGAGATCAGACGGTGCGGACCGAGTGCGATGGAAAAAGTTGCTCGGGTGGAGATTGTAGTGGGGAAAAAATGTCAGGGCATGATAGGACGGGTCTTTTGTATCGTGGATGGTAGGCCTCGACAAAGTTGAGTTCTTGGGATTAGTGAAGACCATCGAATCTGTTGTACCTTAAGTGACAATTCCTTAGTTGTGAAAAGGATTGTGCTTAAGACATTATCTATTTGTGTCACAAGTGATTATATTTTATCTCTGTATTAAAAAACCTTACACATTGATTATGTAACTTTCAAACATCAAACCCATGCATGTTTCTGCAATGCCATATTCCACTTATACTGAAATGAATGAATGGAAGAAAATGAGAAGAATATTTCAAACTGATATGTTGTTTAAAATAGAATCTACCATTTTAAAACCCAGAAGAATTATGTAAAGATGAAGTTAAAATACAGGAGCACACATTAAGGTGTGTTTAACTCTTAAATACACATGTATAAAGAGACCCGCTGCTCAAATTACTCTATTTTATTTACAGACATGAAAACATTATGTAAACTGGATAAACTTTCAGCATAAACAGAAAGATGGAAACTTGCATACTTCTTTTATTGATTTGCAATTCTTCAGTACAAAATTTTGCTTTTAGGTTAGAAAACTCAGAACCTTCATCTTTCTTCAAATTATATTTAAATACAGTATCACTAAACAGTTTCGAGTAATGAAACTGATTCTAACTGCCCTAACTAATTTTAACTACTTAAACTACTAACTGTTACGGAGGCACATGCCTCAAAAAGGTTCTATTACATTTACACGATTTTGAGAAGTAACATCATGAGAATTTGAAAACTTCTAATCTATGAGAACAACTGCCCCTGAAGCGGTGGTGGAGTCAACATCTACTTTTGGTTGAGACGTTGGGATCCCTTTCGCTGTGTCCATTGAGAACGTTTTGCATTTTTTCCACAGCTCGCTTTTGGTTATTGGGGCATTCTTGAAACTATCATACTCCAAAATGAATGCAACAACTTGGCTGTGTGTAGGTCTTTCTGTGAAGAGAGTCTTCACCATCCATAGCAAATTGAAATGTCTCTGTATGAAGTTAAACATTGTTTCTCCTTTTAAGATCTGTGTCTTTTCATGCCTATTATCCACCCTGCTTTTTGCCAATGTTAACGAATCTTCATAAAACTTCCATGACATAATATTTCCTTTCTCTGTCCAACAGGAAGGTAGACCAGTTCTTGTCAATTTATCAAATGATATGTCAAATATCTTCACTGTTTCATTGATTCCTAATAGCCTCTTCTCTGCAATCTTCAGAATATCATTCCTGATTATCATTTTATTCACCTCCTGAGCATAAAAATATCTATCTTGTATCTCAATATCTTCTAGTTCCTCATCTGACTTGGAATTGATAAAATCTATAAACTTTCTAGCCCAATTTGCTCTCTTAATTGCTGCTCGTTTATTAGATAGTATCTCCTCTTCATGTTCTAATATGAGGCTTTTCTCTTTAGCAACTATATTTAGGGAATTCCAAATTGACTTCATTTCTGAAATAATCTCACCCCAAATGATAGCTTTAGCTTTTATAAGTGAGATATTACCTTTTAACTTCTCCTTGAGATCTTTAATCTCACCTTCAGCCTTTTGTAATCTCTGTTTATTCTCATCTACCTCATTTCTTAGTTCCTGTATAACTCTGGTGGCCGATTCTAACTCTGATTGAGCTTGCTTAAGATCTCCTTCTGCCATTTTTAATTCTGTGTTGAGCTAAACAATTTGTGCTTGAGGGTCTGCATTATCTGTAGGAAAAGAAAATGTACAAGTATGATTTTCAATATGGTTTTGTAATGAAATAGCAGTCTGCTTTAATTTGGTCAATTCTTCCTCCTTCCGCAACAATTGCTAATGCAATTCTTCTTTCTCTTTTTCCACCTCTGGTACTTCCGCAGCCATTGAGTGTTCTGCAGCAGGAAACTTCAGCTTTCTTCTTAGGGTGGATATTTCTATTTCTGCACTCTTCATGAGCTTCTGCACTGCAGCCTCGTCATTCGGATCCACACCAATCTTCATGATGGTCTTTTTTAAATCTTCGTTTTGAACTGATAAGGCCCTTGAATTGGCCTTCTCCATCTTGAACTGTTTGATAACTTTTGCAAGCATGTTTTCAGCTTTAATCACTGTAGCATTGGTCTTGGTTAAATCATTAACAATTGACTGTCCAGTCTGCATATGAAGGTTCATCTTATCCCATAGTGGGATCTTCTTAACATCCATAGTTATATTTACCTCATTGAAACTGCTTGAAGATCCAAGGGAAATCCCTGTTGGATGTGTTAGAGCCATTATGAATTGATCATTTTCAAGGTCCATTACAGTCAACAACCTAGTCTGATCAACAACTATATGATGCTCCGCCTAAGCCTCTACATTAGCTTTTATTCTCTGATTTATTTCTTCAATCTGTGTAAATATTTTTTTAACTGATGGCATCTTCTCTGAGTAAAGCTCATGGCCTCTAGGAGAAGAGGGGACATTTTGTTCTTCATTGATATGAAAGGTAAAACCAGGTGAGTTTGAAGAATGATCTTCAGCTAATTTAGTTCTCTTTTCCTCCCTTGGCTCTTCATCATCTACTTCAACAACATCATCCCTACCTCTTTTATTTGCCCTTTTATTTATAACAGGTGTTTGAATGTTCGTTTTTGATGTATCTAATTCGCCTGGGTTTTCCAGCTTCTCCTGATCAGGTCTGCTTACGTGAGAAAATGCAGAATATCCATTCTCAATTCTTCTATGGGAAATCACCCCATGCGGATCATATGACCATTTTTCACCTAGTAGCAAATGTGTCTCTTCCAACATTTTGGAAACTTCATCAAAAGCTTGCCTTGTATTCACCACAAAAGGTCCTATACTCATGGGAAATTTATACATTAGACCTTTCTTCATGGGAAGAAAGTGCACCTGATCCACATTAAGGCTCTATATTATGAATTCCGAGGTGAAAAGCCACATAGGTACAAAAGTCGGGAGCCTATAAGGCTCAATACTAGCTCCATACAATCTTATCTATGAATACTCTTCAAACACAAACCAATCTCCAAATCTGCAACTAGGTCCTAGCTGTAGAAACTCCCGGGCTTTTGGTAGAAAACATGGAGGAGGAACTCCATTCAAAATTTTATAAGCAATAGACATATAATGACTAGAAAACTCAAATAGCACTACTTCATTTCCTTCTTTTCTAGTCATGTCAGTCCAGAATAAAACTGATTGCTTTTGCTTATTGACATCAACTATATTCAATCCCAAGCTCATGAATTCTTCGACATTCTGATATAAAAATAAGTAAGAAATCAATGACGGGAATTTAAAGAAACCTGTAAGAGGAAAGGCCATCAAATGAGAATTTAAAATCTCCTGCCAAAAGGATGGAATGTCGAGAACAACCCTTGGTTTCATCATCAGCGCGAACATTCCCAAGACTGATTTATCAACTGTATGGACATTGTCTTTACCCAAAATATCTGCAATGCAACTTAGAATTGGTCTATACTCAGCATCAAACACTTCCAAACTAAATTATTCTCCTTCTAGTCGAGCTTTCCTTGAATTTTATCTCAAGTAAGACATACATTGACTAAATTCTTCATTTGAAAGGTCTTCAAAATAACGAGCCGATGAATCCTCGGAGAATTGCAGTGGTGACTCATTTTCGGGAAAGCACAATTCTTGGCGAATTAATTGCATCGATACCTACAGAACGTTTTCTCCCTACGAGTTCATTATGAAACACTTACCAGGGTACATTGAAGAGACCAGCCATGAGATAAAATCGGGAAAGAAGTGGGCTTTTGGAATACAGGTGGACAAGACATCGGAATTTTTCATGGCGGAAAATACTGGGGATTTCTCAGCGTTTAGGGTCACTTGATGATACAATAAGGGATGGTTTATAGAATACACTGTATCTTGAATATCTTTTTCACCGTCCATGAGTGGAATGTGGATAATTCGTTTGGCCATGACTGATTAGACAACAGGAGTAGTAGAACACGGGAAAGTGGCGATGACACTGCTCAAAAGGAAATAGAATGCAAATAGTTTTCAAAACGAGATAAAGAACCATTTAACAGCTACACAAACCTCGAATTAAATGCCTGGGATGACGTGTAAAAGCCGTTGTTATGAATTACAGTTGTCTTCCATGTCACCTCATGACGTCATCGCGGGGGTTCTTGGAGTACAGTGACAAACTTCAGACGGACCCCCCCGCAATGCATCCGCACCGTCGATCATCATTTACCCACAGTCAAACGGTTCAACTGCGGGGGTTCATGATTCATTAACTCTCGAGCTTTTCGCACCTCCGCAATTCATCTTCAGAGTTTAATCTTTAAGGCGTGCTGTTTTCGCTTAGAAACTTGCTCGTGGCTTAAACACAAGACTTATAACATACATCCAAATAAAACTTAATGATACACTTTTTGGAAAAACATTTTTTATTTATTTTCTTTGTTATAGTATAAAAACATTATACCATAACATATGCTTTTTGAGAATTTCATATTTTTTGTATTTTTGAATTTCAAAATAAAATTAAAGAAAAATGATATGTAGATGATCCACAATAGAATATATAAGATCTACGGTGGGGATTTGTTGTGGAGGATGGAGGAATAGGTAGGGGTGTGGTCTTGTGGGGAACAAGGTGACCAAGAGTTGAGGTGGGGAGAGCTTATCACATCAGCACATCGCCATGGAGGGAGAAAAGAAAAGGGGAAGGGATAAGTCGATGGAGTGATGCGATGAGGGCTAAGGTTAGGCCCAGGACATGGTCGCCTGTTGCAATATGTGAGCAGGGGCTTTTAAGGGAGAAGGGGCTTATCGCATTGACGGGATGGGAAAAGGAAGCGGGGTAAGGAATCAGTGATTGTGCGATGCGATGTTTAAAAGGCGTGATGCGATGACCGCTTAGCATTTGGTCGTGGGGTTTGGGAATATGATGGATAGTGGGCTGGAGCTAGGCTGAAAAGGGGCTAAAGCCTGAGGGTAAAAAATGCCTAAAATGAAACCTTTTTAGGTGTTTTTAAGGGTTTCGATAGGCAGAATGAGGGTTTTTAAGTCATTACAAAGGGATTTTTAATGATTTAAAAGGGAATTTTTATGAAATGAGAGGTAATTTTAAAGGTTTCTGAGGATAATGGAGGGAAAATTAGAAGGAGAGAAAGGGCCATTTTCAAGAAAAATGGAGAATAGAAAAGGACCAAAATGAGTGAATGAAGTGATGAAAAGGGGATGTTTAGGAAACAATTTTAAAGGGACATCAGATTTCTTGTTGGATTTTGGAGGGAACAACATTGTTTTTAAGGCACAGTAGTTAAGGAACAGCAATGAGGGAACAACAGCCTTCAAGAAAGACTAATTCTTGTATGAAAATGATCTCTTGAAGGCTCAAGGCCTATTTTAGCCATCATTTTCTTATGACAAAATTTAGTAATGGCTAACAGAAACCATTAGAGTGTGCATCAATTATCGGGATGTCAATCATGCTTGTCCAAAAGGCAACTATCCTACTTCCTTTATTGACTAGATTATTGACGATTGTGCTCGATGTGAAATATTTTCTTTCATGGATGGATTTTTCGGCTACAATCAAATCAATATCCGCCCAGTGGATCAACATAAGACAACATTCATCTGTCCCTGGGGCACATTCGCTTATAGAAAACTACCATTTGGTTTAAATAACGTTGGGGAAATTTTTCAGAGATCAATGGAATATGCTTTCAATGACATCAAACACATTGTTCAACCATATCTAGATTATTTACCAATGCATTCATGAAATCAGACTGATCACTCAATGCACTTGAGAGACATTTTATTACGCTTCTGACACTACAACTTATGCCTCAATCCACATAAATGTGTGTTTTATGTTTGTTCTGGTTATTTTCTTGGATTCGTAGTCTCAAAAGAAGGAATTCGAATCAACCCTTTGAAGGTTTAGGCCATTCTTAATTTTCTTGCATCGTCAAACTTACTTCAGATACAGAAACTTCAAGGAAAGGCTAACTTCCTAAGAAGGTTCATTCCAAACTACGCCGAAATGGCTAAAGGATTTACTCGTCTATTAAAAAAATGGGTTCCCTTCCATTGGTACCAAGTTGTGCATGCTTCTTTTGATGTTTTCAAGGACAAACTTGTCCGAGCATCATTAATGTATCCCCCTAATTATCAAAATTATTATTTCCTATATATCGCCGCAGCCGAAACGACCATTACTATGGCATTAGTCCTGTTATCACAAAATCAAACCTAATAGGCTACCAGTCAAATCAATCTTATGTAATTGTTTCAAACCAATGTTTTGATTGAGGCTTAGCCTCCTCAACCTAAGAGGGCTCTCTCAAGGGTTATTGATTTTTGATAGAAATATAGATGGCTAACTCTATTTGGGCGAATAAGTAGATAAATGATAGAAATTGGTTGTAAATCACATTAGCAAGTGAACATTGGACTTATGGAGTCAAAATAGCTTTAGTAAAACAAAACAATCTACTCAGCATGGAAGTCAAGGCATATCAGATTTCTAGTCCTAAGAAAAACATGTGAAACTGTAAAACACACAGTCAATTTGTCTATGAAGGAAGTCAGACCATCAATGATGAATTCTGAGTAACATAAGAAAACATCACTGCAATATAATAGTAAAAAGAAGCCATTAGAACAAGAAAACACTAGAAATATTTATGAATCTTGAGTTGGCTAAGTAGAAAATTCTGTATTAAGCTGAAAACCAGTCACTTACAATAAACACAATATTTTTGCTAAAAAATGTCCAACCATTAGCATTTCAAGTTATTCATCTTTATAGATCATTTAAAACATATAATAACCTTATCCTAAGCTAGATACATGGAATTCCTACTTTTTGACACCTTGCCTAACCATGTGACATGGTATTTATTACAAAATGATAGCTGCAAACCTAATGAACAATCCTATTACAAATAGGACTCAAACTCCTTAACTTTGCTCATAACAACCTTATCTAAACTAGAATACATCATTTTCCAACTTTATTCGCATAAGGTCAAATCTAGATGATAAGCTCCGGCACTTTATGACCTTAATGTTGATCTCCTACAAACTAGGAAACTATCCCCTATTTTCTAGGCTTAGGATTCTTTGTGTTCTCGAGACACCCTAACCACTATGAACCCATGACTTCGAGGTTATCTACTGTCAGGAACTGAAATAAAATATGCCAAAAATCATCCTTAAGTGCCAGTTGTATAAAATCACCATCAAACTGTCCAAAATAACAGAAACAGACCTGCACTACGAAAACAACACAGTTTTGTAGCCCTTTTCGTAGCGCAGTCTTTTAACCCATTTGCCTTCAAAATTTTGTTTTATTTCCTCCAGGGTTATCTTCATATTCACTTAACACAACTTCCCTAGCAATTTTAGGTCATAATACACACATTTTTCCTCCAAATATTTATGAGAAAGGGTGAAAAAAGCTGCTACAACAGTTTCATAGCGCTTTTCACCCTTTTTGCACTGTTTGCGCTACGAAACTGCTGAGTGAGCAATTTTGTCTAGATTTCTTCAAAATTCAAACCAAAAAAGTACCAAAACTTCATAATACCATTGTTTTAATCAAAACAAACAGTCATATGAACTAAAAACCCAAATTTCATGAGATTTATTCTTCTTTTTCCCTTTGATTTAGCCTTTGACTTTTTAATAATTTTTCATTCTGCACCTTTATTTTTTAGTTCATCCTCAGTTAGTTTCAGCTGTAGCTCCAAGTCCTCCACTTGGTCTCTTAGTCTTCTATTACTGGCTCTCAAATGAGTATTGATCACTCTGACAAATTTTTCTTCCTTGATGGTTGGAACTGTCCATATAAAAAATTGTTCTGCACTGCTTGAAATCTCAGACCTAGAACTAGATTGGCCTTCCCATACTACCTTCATTATTTTGAACTCTATTTTCTCAACACTATGCTTTATTTCCCTCTTCCTCATCATAGAAATCTCTTGATTTTCTAACCTCAATTTATCCTCAAGATGTTGACACTCTGTCACCTCTTCTTTTTCCTTCATTTTTCTGCTAGCAGCATGCTCCACTGTTGGTGATGAGAGGTCAACCACCTCTTTAGGGTCTTTGACTGTTTCAATAGTTTCTTGGACCACCTTACTGCCTCCCTTGAGCTTCTTAGCATGCCTAGTTAAAGGTTTCCTTGCTTGAAAGATAAAGGCTGCATTTTCACCCTGAAATTCAAGTTTATTTGCTGACTTAACCCTTTTCTGTTTGTGTTCATCTACTCCAATGAAATCAGCTTGAAAAATGGGTGATTCCTCTATATCAATTGCATTAAGGATGTCATCTAAATTTCCTTTTATCACTGGGATTTCCTCTGTACCTGAAACAACTATTTTTCCCTTTGATGCCACTTCTTGGCTTCTTGTCAGTCTCTTGATTTCCTGCTTACTGGCCACTTTTTTTTTTAGCCTCTGTTTTGTAGGGGAAGGAGTTGTTGCAACAACAACTTGTGTCTTCTCTGTCCTTTTCTCAACTTGTTTCCTTGGTTTCAACTTCACAAACCTCTTTGATTTTGCAACCATAAGCTAACTAGACTCTGCTACTGGTGGTGAAGGAGTCCCTTTAGTTTTAGGGTTTCTAGCTGGGGTTAGGGTTTCCAATTCAAATCCATTCATAAACAAAAAGGAAGACCAATCCCTACTTATTTTCTGAAGCTTATTCAAAACTAATAACTTTATCAAACCATGGTGAGACAAAGATGTTTCACAACCATCATATTTATCTTGTACTTTATCAAACATTTTAGCAAGGCTCCTATGCAAGTAAAAGGGAAAATCTAGTGATATCATACATGTGAAATGTAGAAGCAGCTTGAAATGATAATTATAAACTTTATGGTACATGCCTTTACATGTAAAGTATCAACATTTTGGCATAAGTTTCTTTAATACAGCTTCTAAGTATTGCATTGTTCAGGTCCATATCTGCATACTCAGGTTTCATGAATTCCTTGCATGGTTTCATGTCAAACTTAAATCCTTTACACCAATTATCTTGCCCCCTTGGAATTTCTGTCACAGAAGAAATAATCTCAGGTGTGACTGGCACACTTAACATCCCAACTTTTGTAGTTGTTCCACTGAAGTTTAATGCAAATTATTTAGACACATGTGTATGGAAACCCTGCAGCTTTTCACAAGACCGGAGATAACCTACTTTGCTGAAAGCCTCCATCACTGTTTGATCTTCAATTATAGCCTTCACATTTTCAGGCTCATATCTTAAGCAATGTCCCCCTCTGTGGACTTTCTTCTCCTCTGCCATGCTTCTTAGAAAACCTGTCAATTTCTCTTGAATCTGTAAAACAACCTCGCTTGATTAGGATATGAAACAACCTCGCTTGATTATGGAATAGCCTTGCTTGAGAATATGGAAGATAGCCTTTGTATAGAACACCCATAGGCTTAGCTTAACTGCTTCAGAGCTTAGACACTTGTATGGAAGCAAATGAAAACGAGAATGACCAAATTAGGCAAGATTTTGAATTTAAGGTGTCATCTCATAACTGAATGATGCTTCACTCATGCCATATCATGACAATGATGACTGTGAGACAGGTAAGTACATTGAATCTGATCTCTAACTAACTCATGATACCCCTATCCTATCATTCCCCAACAGATTCTGACAGATTTTGGCTTAATTGACAAGATGGTTAAGAAACCATGCTTTTGTAACGCCCATAATGTATTTTTTGTAGTTTTCACTATGAAAGTATCAACGCTTTCATAGCGCAAATCCTCTTTTTTGAACTAGCGGTGCTACAAAACGGAGGATTTTTGGCTAACTACATAAATTTAACCCGAAACCTTATGAAATGATCCCTAAATGAAAAATGTGAATATTTGATCATGGAATGGACCTCTAAAGAATTTATTTGAATTCAATGGTGAAAACTTATAAAAACTGTCAACCTACCCTTAACCAAAACCTAAAATGACTTTCAAACCCATTTTGAGACCCTAATCAAAAACATAGTTGACACAATGATGTTTTGAATTTTTTTTTGGTGATAACAGGTCCAAGTAGAAAATGGAATTGAACATCCGATCTATTATTTGAGTCGTAATCTCAATGATATAGAAGTTAAGTATTCATACGTAGAAAATATTGCCTTGGAAACTGTTCAAGTTGTCCAAATATTTTTCCATTATATCCTGCTCCAAAAAACCAGTATAGGTTCGGATTGCAACCCCATGAATCATATCTAATCACGTCAATTGCCAAGGGGGGGCTATTCAAAATCGATTGTCATTTTGTAGGAATTTTATTTGGAATTCATCAAATCCAAGTCAAAGAAGTCTTTAGTTCTGGCTGAGCTTCTCTGTGACCTTCCCTCTGATAGTACTGCAACTACGTTGGAACCATCAATTCCTGACGAGTATCTGTTTCTGATCGGATCATCTGATCCTTGGTATGGTGATTTCATCATTTATCTCCAAATCCAAACTTTTCTACCTGATACCTCTCACTTTGAATAGTGATGTATTCGATACCAAGCCAAATATTATCTTATCATCGACGATACACTTTATCGTTGTGGTGTCGATACCATTTTAAGGAGGTGCCTCACCCATGACGAGGCCAAAAAAGGGTTAAATGATTGTCATGCTGGGGCTTGTGGTGGAAATTCATTTGGTTATGATACCATGCAAAAGATACTCCATGCCGGTTACTTTTGACCTACTATTTTTTGAGACTGCATCCTCGCGGTCAGAAGTTGTCATGCATGCCAGATTTTTTATCGTAAAATCTGCAAACTGTCGGTGCCAATGCATCCTGTTGTCTCTGTGGGACCATTTTAAAAATTTGGTATCGACTTCATGACATATAACCCTCGTTCATCTAGGGGGCACGGTTATATTATTGTCATAGTGGACTATTTTACCAAATGTGCCGAAGCGATGCCTACATTCAACAACACGAGATAGACAACTGCATTGTTTTTCTTTAATCATGTTATTGCATGGTTTGGGGTCCCACAGGCTATAGTTATAGATCATAGGAAGCATTTTCACAACCACATGATGTCTGAATTGACTGCCAAGTTAGGATTGTCACATGATAATTCTACTCCTTATTATCCACAATCAAATGGACAAGTTGAAGCTATCAAAAAAATTATTAAACGTATGCTTCAAAGAATGATAGAAGTTCATAAAAGAAATTGGCATTTGATCATGTACTCTGCCTTGTGGGCATATCGAACCTCGGTGAGAAACGCAACTAGATTTACTTGTTTTCAATTGGTGTATGGTCTGGAAGCTATCTTTCCAATCCAATGTGAATTACCATCGTTAAAACTTGCAATTGACTTGTTACTTGACACCTCAGAAGAAGAAGAGTGTCTCCTTAACCTCATCCATATTGATGAAACGCATCGTGAAGCCCAATTGTCCAACGAAGCACATAAGAGACGTATAAAGGCGCAATTGGACAAAAATGTCCAGCCTCGCTTTTTCTCAGAGGGTGACTTGGTCCTTCTTTACGATCAAGAAGATGATGTAATACATACAGGAAATTTTGAGCCATTATGGCATGGCCCCTGTATTGTCAAAAGAGTTCTTGCTAAGGGTGCCTATGAGTTGGTTGATTATGATGGAATTTCGTTGGCATAGCCTAGAAATGGGTTGTATTTGAAACGTTATTATGCTTAATCATGAGCATAGTAATGTTTTGTATTATATTGTAAATATATGTTGTTGATTTGCATTTACTATCTTAATTTGTTTTTAGAGTTTTCTTGAGGTTATTAATCTGCTTCAAATTTCATCACAGATCTCTAAATCTTTGGAACCCTTTTTTGGATATGTTGATGGTGCTAGTCGTAGTACACAGAATCTATCCTCTGTAGCGTGGGCCATTTTCACTCCGAACGACGACTTAGTGAGTTTTCAAGGGATTTGTATTGGTAGATCGACGAACAATATCACTAAGTGTAGTGCGTTGATCGAACTTCTCTCTCATGCCATTTCATTTGGTATTAACCATATCATCATAAGATTAGACTCACAACTTGTGGTACTACAACTTACTAGTGTGTATACTGTTAGAAATCCAACATTGCATAGATTGTTTCTAAGAGTTCAACTTTTGGAAAGACATTTTGATTTCAATCAATATCAACACATTTCCATAAATTTGAACACATTGAATAATTCATTAGCTAATCAATTTTTAGACAAACATTTGCAACATATGTAAAGAAAACATTCACATCATTGAATAGGATTGCACAATAAACATAGGAA
The DNA here is from genome assembly GCA_034641835.2 of Pinus albicaulis. NCBI lineage: Eukaryota > Viridiplantae > Streptophyta > Pinopsida > Pinales > Pinaceae > Pinus > Pinus albicaulis. The sequence continues at coordinate 1,244,067,482 of CM076574.1, read as the reverse complement.
AACACAGAAATCATATAGATAGATAGTTATAGGTTTTTACAAAATTTGTGCCCAAGACACATTGGTCATCTGACCTCAAAATGTATGCAAAATGTCACAAGTAAACTAGTGGTGTTTGTGGTAACATGGTATAGATCTAGCTATCCTACGAAGTAACCATATCCAGTGGTTAGGAACCCCAATAGTGTGTCGCTACATTCGCATAGGTAGCTCTTTGATCTGGAAATCCCGAATCTCGAAGGTCAAAACCTCTATGTGCTGCTAAAGCTCAGTCAAAGTCTCAACCATATCAAGATCCTGAAGGACTTCTCTCCCGAAAACCCTCTCTGTTGGAACATCCACTTCACACTCTGGTTCCCCTACTGGTTGAACATGACCAACATCTGCATTACATCAAACATTTAGTTTAGTCTTGGGAAGAAAACATCAAAATACAAAAACATTGTATAAACCTTAGGAAAATAAAAAACATGGTCAAAAACATTCTTACCTATTGCACCCCACTGAGAGCCTTCTAGTAATGCTAAATCTGGATCCCCTCGGAAATCAACGCCTGCATATGCATACTCATCGATGGCGAAAATCTGTTGCCAGAACCAGGCAAAGAATGAAGTAGAGAACACAATAGTCGATTGGCTAGCATGTCGACTCATGAGTTCTACCCATCTCTACATCCGAGGATATCTAGGACTAGCTATATCCAGTGTCATATGTTGTGGCTACATCAGTGGATCCATTCCAAGGCAAATGATATAAGGATAGAACCATAATTGAATTTTTTCTTCCTTCCACCCTTTTCTTTATTCAGTTGTTCCTTTATCTAAGATAGAACATCTTTAGACCATTTGAAGATTGTTGGCTCCATACACTCTAGTGCATACTGCATATATGATCTATTCGCTACATTTAGTGTAATGGTGCCGGCAAGTTTTGCGATCGTGAAAAGGATAGTTCTCAAGGGAAAATATCTAACGTCTTGGATGTTTATCTTTCCATCTTTTCTTGGCTCTGACCGTGGATAATAATGTTGCAAAACATAATCTCTCACTGTCTCTCCTCAAACAACAGACCCTGATAGCGAAATGGGCAAGCCTTTCCTCGACAAACCTATAAGAAAGTACACATCCTCGACTGTTATAGGAACCACTTGGTTCTTAATATGAAATTCCTCTATAGCTGGATCCCATGCTCAAACTAAGAACTCCAATAGTTTTATTTTTTGCCTCCTCTTAGACAATTTGAAGTACTTAAGCAGTCCACAATCTCTTAGGGCTCTTACTGTACCCGAATCATTTAAGGCAATCATATCCTGTTCTTCATGTTCTCTTTCCCTCCATGTAATCATCATTGTAATCCAATGGAAACCTGAAATACAACCATAAGATCCATTAGATTCCATTCATTGCAAAAACTAGGCAAATTTTGGGCATAATATGAAAATCAAAAACTTAGATTGCACACAATGCACTCCCTAACAAGAGACAGTGCTTTGCATATGCAAGTACCCTTCAATTTGCCTGCTATGCAACACGGGTTTCGACATTCAGGGGTGTGTTGCCTTCTTTTGGGGCAGAATTTACCCTAGGGGCCTTAAAACCCTAAAAATTTGCATAAATTAAAAATGAAATGAATACTAAAGGAAAGAGGAGGTTCATATCACTAACCTAGATCAAACAGAAATGAAAACAGTCCACAAAAACGATCACAATCAATAGCTAAAGTTTGGGGGCAAAATCAGGTTTAGAGCTCCAAAATGCAAATGGTAACTATGGAATGGTAAAAATGAATAGTGAAACTACTTTTAATAGTCATTTAATTTTTTGCAAGTTAAATTTATTGCTATGACTATCGATTTATTATGTTTTTATCATGAAACAGGTATTTTTAATCCATTTAATGTTGTTCTGAACAGGATATACAACTGATGAACAGATTAGTCGTGCAGATTTATTTCAAAGAATGACTTGACCACAAAGCATACTTTTTCTCCTTATTTTTCAAGATTTGTTAAAAACAAAAAAGGATTTGAAGTGCAATTTTATCTCTTTTTCAAGCTTCGATAACAGCAAAAAAAGAACCCCTGGAGTCTTCTTTTAGCTCTTTTCAGACTCCGATAATGTGAAAATATTTTTTATCACTTGTCTTTTCAAGCTCGTAAAAGTAAATGAATCGATATATACTCAGTATAAGTTTAACCGTTTTCCGGACTGAGTTAGATTATTTACGAAAAATGAATACCTTGGTTAAACATGACCAAAGAGGTTCTCTCAGATATTATTTTACACTTTTTTGGATCTGAGTGACAAATTTACAAAAAATTACTTATGGAGTTTTCTTTTTTCCACTTTTTTAAACTCTCTAAATATGAAAAAGGACCGGGTTGTCATTGTCATTAAGCTCATTAAAACATAAAATAGCAAAGGGCTTGTCAATCATGGCAAGAATCGAGTTCCATTCATTGCTAGACTCATTAAATTATTAAATATCGATACTTTATTCTCCCAAAGGGTTGAATTATAGATCAAGAAAATGCTATCCTCCTTAAGCTTGTTAAAAATTAAAGATGTACTAGTCGACAAATGACCGGGGAAAAGTTGGGAAAAGTAAGCGAAATTATTTATGGTAGCAAGTCGCTCTTGAACATGACACTTCCTTCACTCCATGTCCATGACTGTTTGGGTTGGGTAATAATATTGACGGTTCATTCATACCTATGGTTCATCATACCTTCACTGCGATTTTGGGTCAATGCTGCCCAATCATCACAGTGTCATCGATATGTTCAAGAGAAGTCATCCAGTGAATAAACTCATCCTTCTGCAATACTCGTAAACCTTTATTCTCTTGACCGTCATCCCTGAAAATTGCTATATCAAGTCGTACCCTTGTCTTCGAAATCAGTAACTCTCGTTTCGCAATAAGGTGGCTTCCTGTCGATGACAAATTATTATCTAGGAAGTTCACTTAGAAACATCAAATTCTAGTACCATGAGGCTTGTTACAACATCGACAAGATCCTCGCTTCCAGAACTTTGACCGAAAGATTTTTTTGGCATTCGACATCAAATGATATATTCATGCCTTATGAAATGTATTGTAGTACCTTGAGGGCCATTGACATCAATGGTGGTTCTCTCACATTTGTTAACAGCTCACATAATTGGATAGTAATCAAATGATGTATTTCCATGTTCGACGACAAATCATATATTTGCATGGCTAGAATTGTACCCGAATAATCAAGTGAATGAGATAATAAGACCCCAGATCTAGTTTCAGCCATCCAGGTTGTGACTTTAGGATTGTTTTACACATCATCTGTATGGTGACCTTACATAATTATCGTGATCCGAACATGGGCCTATATCTGTAGGCATGTCTGCATTGGGCAACATTCCAATGTCGACAACTTTCTGAATTATGTACATGTTTTTAAATTGTTTATGTGATGAACATGGGAATGCTTACCCTCAACAATTATGATCAAGAGGATATATCATGATGCAATGTATTGTAAGATTGATGCAGATCGCCACTCTGCTTCATCTCCAACTCATCACAGTGTAAAGCATATCAATCAAAATATTGTTGTTATTATTCTGACTTCATGCTTTAGGGGGAAATTATTATAGGTCAATTTGGACATCATTCCCAATGACCTGGTTAACTGGGCATAATCTCCAGGACCAATGTATAGGGTCTATAATCCCCTAAAATTTCAATTGCTATATGCCCTAAGACAAAGAACAAGACAGATTAATCAAAGACTTTCATCTGCAAAGGTTTCCAAGGTTTGAATTTTATAATATATCATATGAGAGCTCACCAACGCTGCCTCTAAAGGAACTAAGTGCATTGCATATGTAGGTAGCCCCATGCAAGGCTACTCTGCAAAGCACTTCCCGACATCTATGGGTGTGTTGGTCACATTGGGAGCAAAATTCTCATTGTTCTAGAATCTCCACTTGGCCAGTGCCTTCTAGAAGAGTTCACATGTGTCAAAATTCGAATCCATGTGTCAATTTTACATCTACAAGATTGGGAACATGTCTTTCCTATTATTGGAAAGTCATTGATTTTAAAACTACCTCAGCTACTCTATAAATTGAGCACAGATCTCAGTGTTTGAAAAGGAAGAATTTGTGTAGAGAAATGCTGGTGGATTTTTCATTGAGGAGATTGATTTGAGTGACAGGTTTCTGGAGATATCTGAATTGTGATGAGGTTTGGATGCTGCTGGAGATGGTGACACAAAATCAGTCATTTGGTTGTAACCTCCCCTTCTATCATTAATAAAGAATACAACTTATTTTTCCCTATATGCATATGTATTAGCTTTGATTTTCCATATTGCAAGATTTTAGTTGATGTATATGGTTTATGCTTTACTGATTTAGAAAACTAACTTGAATATTATTGCTATCTTCTGTTGTTTAGTGTTCATTCTTGCAGGAAATGTTTTGCACAGTCGGCTGGAATTTGAAGCTACAACAGAAGCGACAGAAGGAATCATTTGGAAGTGCTTGGATTCCAAGTAAGCATCTAATCCATTATGTGTGTCTGTTCTTAGTTAGGAAAAGTAGTCGTATAGTCTTTAACCTATTGTTCTAGATTAGCACTTGTCTAGGGAAGTGTATTTTATCTGTAAGTCACAATTCTATCCAACACCTAGACTAATCAAAAGAAGATTACAAGGAGAGAAAATAGACATTTTCTATTTTTATGACTTACAAACCTAATATGACTCTAAAACTCTTTATTACATTAAAAAAAATTAAAAGTTTCATGTTTACATCGAAAAGGTCATGTGCTTGAGGTGGCCTTGACCATGATTGAACTATAAATACTCCCACCAAGTCAGGAAGCATGTCTTCTTAAATTTGAGGAGGTGGTGTCATGATTGTTGAGGTGGTTTCCATGCTGAGACGGTAACTTGAACAACTTTTTTGAGGAGTGTGTCTTCATCCAAACATTCAATTGATGACTTCTCACCTTTCCAAGTGACTGAATTGTCCCAAAAGACAATCAAGACTTGAAAAATCTCCAAAATCTTCTTCGTTGTAGAAACAGGACACCTTTAGGCAAGTCCATAGTGAAATTTCGTAGCGTTTTCAACTTTGACCATTTTTGCAAAGTATTTGCTCTCTTTTTTACTGATTTGAGGTTGTCTAGTGAGTCAAAAAAATTAAATACATGCCTTTACCTAACATATATAACAAAAAATCATCTTCAGCGATTTCGTAGTGTTTTATTGGCTTCAAGATTGAGACATGCTATGAACTTGCCTAATTGACAATAGACTTCAAAATTCTGGATTTATTCTTCAAAATTTCTCATGGCTCTGTAGGTGATGAACTATAATGAGGAAGAAAATATTTTAAAAGGTATTTTACTCCATTTCAAACAACAGTAGCTTCACCCTTGGTAGCAGTGGCTTCAGCTTCAACAGGTTCATTTATGATTGTCATCTTTAAGCCTTTTTTCTTGAGTTCAATTTGTACCATTTCCATCTGCACCTCCAACTCCTTCACTTGACCTTTGAGCTTGTTTCTCTCTACCTAAAACTAGATGTTCATTTTCCTTGTGTGCTTCATCACTCTGTGTAGAGGAAGGGTTATCTTCAGCATTTTTTTAGAATTTTTTAAGGCTTCATCATAATTATTAATCTTCTCATTCACTTTCTCCTTGAACTACTCCACCATTTTATTTCTAGATTAGCCCCTTCCAACTCTAGCTTTGTTTCAATGAATTCCTCTCTAGCTTCCCTTAATCGCCCCTTTAAAAGCTCCACTTCAAATTTTTTAGTGACCTTCTCCTTGCCTTTCCTCTGCTTGATAATTTCTTCCTTTGTTGGGGATAGGTCAATGATGTCTTCTACCATAGGCTATTTTCCCTTCTCTATCTCTTCAGTCTTCTTGTCAACCTTTATACCTTTGGCAAGCTACAATCTAATGAGAGGTTTTCTTGGTCTAAATACAAAACTTGCATCTTTGCTTAAAAAATAAAGTTTCTTGGCAGTGAGGCCTTTCTTTTTCTTCTTACCCCCTTTTACCTCCATAGCTTTGACCACAAGAGTTTCTTCTATATTTATAGCTTGTAAAATGTCATCAAGATTTCCTTTTTCCACTGTTTGGCTCCTAGTGATTCTTCCATGACCCTTTTTTCTAGTTTTTGGCTTCCTACTTGTAGGTGTGGGCTAAGGTATCTCTATTTCCTGTGCATGTTCTATTTCAATCTCCATGGGCTCTGCAATGGGTTACGCTTCCCCTTACTTTCCACCCTCTACTTCAACTATAGGTTCATCATTCTTACTTGAATGACTAATCTTTGAATTAGGTGTTTTATTAGGAGTTAACACATGCACTTCATAACCACTAAGAAACATAAATGTGGCCCAGTCTCGATTTAACTTTTTTAACTCTTCCAAAACTAGTAGCTTGATTAATCCATGATGAAAGATTGAATTTTCACTACTCTCGGACTTAGCTTGGACTTTATCTAACATTTTTACTAAGCTTCTGAATATGAAAAATGGAAGGTTCAACAACTTCTTACCAGTGAAGTGGAGAAAAATCCTGAAGTGATACTGATATATCATGTGAAACCTGCCTTCACATGTGAAATACTTTTGAATCACCAGTAGGATTTTGGAGCAATTTTCTTTGAGCTATATTCTTGGGATCCCCGAGGTCATATCCATTCCAATGTGCTTGGGCTTCAGGAACTCATCACAATTTTGCAATTTTAATTTGGTGGCTTTAAACCACTCTTCCCCTGTCCTTGGAATCTTTGTAGCTTGGGAAATAGTTTCAGGAGAAACCATGAAATTTAGCACACCCACATTTGATGCAATGCCAATAAAATTCACTGCAAATTCCTTCTAAATTTGGGCACGATACCCCTACAACTTCTGGAAAAACCTCATGTAGCCAACACTGGTGAAGGCTGCTTCAAAACTTGGATCTTCATTAACAAATTTTACATCCATTGGCTCATACCTGACCACTTAGCCCCCTTTGTTGGTCCTTTTATGTATGACCATTCCTCTCAACACATCACTGGCCTGTTTGGTCATATGACACCTGCAAAGAAAAATTATGCGCAACAAGGATCTTGCAGAAAAAGGTTGGACATTTGTAAAGATAACATCAACAGCTATAATCAGAGGAAAATGAAAAGGTGGCAGATAACAACTCACAAGGATGATTTTAAAAAATGTAATTTTGAATGTGAGAGGGATGAAGAGAAATAAGGAAGGCTAAATGGAATGATGGGATGACAATGATGATCACACATGCTCCATGTCTCCAAACAACTAATCACATGGCCTCAGATTGACCTCTATCCATTTGAAACTTGACACCTCACCCATTACCTTACCAGTGCAGAAAAACACGAGTTCTTAGTGTTTTCTGTTATAAGTTTTTCATATTCTCTACGGACTTGTCAGGTGAGTCCATAGCGAAAACATCATGTTTTCCATAGATTTTTCTCCAGACTCGGGAAAAAGTAGACAGGTGGCTAAAACCAAATTTGAACCAATGCATACAGATTTTTGATATATTTTTATTGATATGACCATGATGACATGACATATGGAGACCCTAAAGACTTAGTATTATAACCAATTCATAAAATTTCATCAATTTCATGAATTAATTTACCAACACAATAAAACCTATACAAAATGACCTTCCTAATCAAAATGAATGTTATTGGTGATAGCTCAAATTTTTCTATATCTATTACTGATGATGATCCCAGAACTGTCAGGGAGGAAGTGGATCCAGAGGATGGAAAACTTTAGAAGGTGATCTAGATTGGATCATTATATTTTTTTTATGCATCTCAATGCATTTGGAGTGTAAAAAGTGGAGGAATCAACTCATGAGACTGTTTTTATGGGCGGGACCTAGTTTGGAAAAACGGGGTATGAAACCTTCTTAGAGCATATTGAGGCATCAAACGATGTTTTTTGGGGGTAAAACTATTTTTCTATAGTGCAACACCATTTCATGCTATTATATATGCAAATATCTTTCCAACAACGCAAGAAGCGCTTTAATCAGAGGCCATAAGCAAACATTATACCACTTAGAAGTTTACCTTCCTGTTTTCACACCTATAGCTAGAGTGGATGCTGCTTCAGCCTTCATTATTCATGTAAAAATGGCTATCCGCATGTTTATTATGTAAAATACTCTATAATATTCTATAGTGTAACTCTAGTTAAGAGTTTATGTAGTCAAAATTAACGACTAGTAGGCTATCATGCTTTGTTATAACCATGCCACTAGGAGGAAGAGGCATTCCATTATTTCAAGAGAATTTTGTTCCATATCTAAGCAAAGATAGCTAGGAGAGATAGGAGGTAGATAATATAGAGAGAATATGTTCACTTAGTAGCAACCTATAGGCCACAGGCACTACTTCTTTGTACCTGTTGTCATACTTCCAGACAGATAAAGAGAGCAAAGCGACCTCACCTTCCACCTGGGTTTTCTCCTAAAAGAGTTTCCCATAGAGCATATATTTTGACTTATGTGTGTGTTTGTGAGCTATTTTTTTTCTCTCTACTTTTCTGCATAATTTCCATTCTCATGCATGTGCTAATTACAATTAAATCTACAAATCTAGAATTTTAATAAAACTGTAACAGTGTAAAATTTCAGTATTTTAATATATTATTATCATATATATTGTGATGAACTACCCATTGGAATATCCATGAAATTTAATGGATCAATTGGTATCATAGCAGGATTATTTGGGTATTTTTTGGAGATTACAGGGATCTAGATCGACGGGTCCAAAAATCGTAAAACCTTGTTCAAGGGCGAAGAAATTGTAAGCGAACCTCATGTTCCTATAGAGGTGAGTTTTACGTGGCTGGAATAGTAAGTCATAGATATCAACCAAAATTTAAGCCTCCTCTGTTGAAATGGCACCCCAAAGTCGGGCTTCTGATTTAATTTTCCCTTAACTAAATTGGAATAGAAATTGTAATTTCATCTCATGACAACTTTTATTAGTTAACTAAGTCATAATGACTAAGTTAGATTAGGAAATTCAATTTGAGGGTCCAATAGGATGCATATAGAGTTGTCCCTTGCTTTAAGGGGGTCTAGTTGTAATTATTTGTGAGTTGTAATTAGTTAACTCAGGAAATTGAGTTAAAGTTAGTTTAACGAGTTCTAACAGGGTGATGAGCTAGTGAGAGGTCAAGTGAATTAAATCTGATTTAATTCAAAAGTAGTGATCAATTAGTAAAGTGATAATTCACTATAAATAGATATTTCATGTCAGTTCTAAGGAATGCTTAGTTGAGAATGATGTTAAAGGAATGATAACTATCATTTGTATAATTATAAAATTGTACAGGTCAGTTATAGAGTTAGTTGGAGGCCTAGGAACGATTGCAATCAAGGAAGGGTATTTTCATTTTTAATAGGGATTTAATTCCTCAAGGAATGTGTGAGCAAGGCAGGCTAAGCAGAGGCAAAGAATTGGCTAAGTATTTGTATGATTTTTCCTAGATGAGGGTGAGACAGTTGTTAAAGTGTAGGAAATTCTCTTGAAAGAGAAAGCATTGTATTGCTGCAAGATCATTGACTTTATAAAATATATATATAGTGGGGTTTTAGGTAGTGTGCTTTCCCCATATACATATTGTGTTGTGCGATTGATTATTTATTTCTATGACTTGTTATGTGATTGTGCGATCATGTTTTGTTTCCACAAATTGTAGAGGGATTCAATATATTGTTTTAGTACATTACAATATCAGTTTGAATCTCGTTGTTAGATTTTCTACATGGTATTAGAGCATCAGGAATCACAATAAAGAGAAAAACAAAGTTTGTTTTGATCAAATTCAAATTTGCAGATTTATTCTCTGGTATCCAACAACAAATCAAGATGTATTTCAATGGCTTGAGACTCGAATATGCACTCGAGGGAAATTCAAATTATATTGCATGAAAGGATAGGATGGAGGCAATACTTGAGGACAATATATTGAAGGCTTTCATAGATACTAATGTCCCGCAGCCCGCAACAACATATGCTAAACTTCTTGATGTATAGAAGAAGAATGTAGAAAAGGTAAGGAGGATCTTATTAGAGGGAGTTCAGGACCATATTGTCTTGAGCCTCCATGGGAAGGAAACTCCATATGCGATGTGGAAATACTTGAGAAAATTGTATCAAAATAGAAGCAACCATAGGAAGCTAGCGCTGAAAGACAAGCTCAGGAAGATCAAAATGGAGAAGGGCGACACAATCCAAAATTACTTGAAAAATTTCACTCAGTGTCGAGATGAGCTTGGAAGAATTGTTATCATTGTTTCCATGGATGATTTGGTGAGCCTATCTATTCTAGGCCTTCCTAAGATCTGGCATAGCTTCCAAGGCTCAGTTAATGGCAGGGATAAGCTGCCATATTGGGAGAGAGTATGGTGTGATTTGGCACAAGAAGAAATTTGGAGGAGCACCAAAGATGGATCCTCATTAAATATTGATGATGAGGAGAACTATGCCTTGGACAGTAAGGAAAAGAAAGGAAATTGGATGGCATCTCATTCCAATTCTGAGACTGGCAAGGCATGCAAGAAGCGTGGCTTTTCAAAGGTGAAATGTTTCAATTTTCACGAGCATGGACATTATGCCACAAATTGTCCACAAAAGAAGAACAACAAGAAGGCCTCGAGAGGAGAAACAGGTGAAGCATTGGCTTCACAATTCGAGTTGGAATTCACCCTCATCGCATGCATGGTGTCATCGGTGATGGGATTTGTGTGGTGATTGGATAGTGGAGCCTCATTCTACATGATCGGAAACAAACAATTCTTCAGTTCCTTGGAGGAGAAGGATCTCCAGATGCACATCGAGATGGGTGATGACGGGAGGTATAGCGCTACCAGTATTGGTACAGTTACCTTTCAGAAAGAGTAATTTAAACCCCTCATAATAAAATATGTCATGCATGTACTTGGTTTAATGAATAATTTGGTTTTTGTTTCTATGTTGGAATATCATGGATATGATGTGATTTTCAATGAAGGAAAGGCGTTCCTTCATCACAAAGCCATGGGACAGGTGAAAAATATTGGGGTTCGAGTGAATAAACTATACAAACTTGATGTGGATGACTGCACAAAATTGAGCAGTAAAGCAGAGAAGGTGGAGAGTTTAGACATCAGTGAGTTATGGCATAGGAGGTTGGGCCATCTACACCACAATGCTTTGAAGATCACGCAACAGATTTCTACAAGACTTCCAAAGGATGCACTTGTGTAGAGAGACACATGCAAAGGGTGTACATTGGGGAAGTATACCAAAGCCACCTTTCACGATAAATAAATTCAAGCAACGACAATCCTTGAGAGAGTTCACTCAGACATGTGTGGACCATTCTCGACAACTTCCACAACAAAGAAAAAGTATTATGTGATTTTTGTAGATGATTTTTCAAGAAAGAGTTGGATTTTCTTCATGCAGAAGAAATATCAAACTTTATCCAAGTTTTGTGAGTTCAAGGCACTTGCTGAGAAAGATACAAGGAATAAGGTGAAGGCTCTGAGGAGCGAAAATGGAGGAGAATGCATCTCTAACAAATTAAATAACTATTGTGCCTCAGAATGAATTCGAAGAGAATTGATTGCACCTCATAAACCATAGCAGAATGTGGTTGCAAAAATAAATAACATAACTATTGTGGGAGCATCACGAGCTATGTTGCATGATCAGGGCCTACCATTGCATTTGTGGGTGGAAGCATGCAATACAACATTATTTGTGCAGAATAGAAGTCCTCATTAGATACTTGGTATGAGTACACTAAAGGAGGATTTTTCAGGTAAGAGACTGGATGTGTCACATTTTAAAATTTTTAGTTCATATATTTATTTCCATGTGACCAAAGATGCCGGGAAGAAGCTAGAGTCAATAGAAGAGTTGGGGATATTTATGGGGTACATTGATACACCTCACGACTATCGGGTTTACTTTCCAACACATATGATGACAGTGGTTAGAAGAGATGTGAAGTTTGATTAATACAAAGCAATGTGATTGTACCTTGATAGGGAGCCTGAGTTGCATGTATTTGAGGAGCTCTTAGCTCTAAAGGATGAACCTCAGGATATGGAGCGGCCACAAGCAAAGGAACGGAGAGTGGTATAAAAAAATCATGCAGATCCATCCACCAGAGATTGAATGAAGCACACCAGAGAGGATGACATATTATTGTTGGATGCGAGAGATAATGTGGGAGCACCAACATCATAGTGCATGCAAAGAAGGTCCCCATAGCGGTACCATGAATACATGGATCTTATGAGTGAAGGTATTGTGATAGAACCATCCTCTCTTGAGGAATCAGTGCAAAAATCAGTATGGGTTGATGCCATGGTTGGAAAATATGACTCCATTATTAGAAACAATGCATGGGAATTTTTCCCAAGACCAGTGGGGAAGTGAGTTGTAGGATCCAGGTGGGTCTACAAGGTGAAGCATGCAAAATATGGGAGTGTGGAGAAACACAAGGCTATATTTTTGGCAAGAGGATTCTTTTAGGTGGAGGGGATTTACTATGATGAGAATTTTGCACCAATTGCAAGGTACTCATCTATTATATCCATTATTGCGCTCTCAGTGAAGATGGGACATAAAATACATCAGATGGATGTAAAGACAACCTTTATCAATGGACTTATTGAGGAAGAAGTGTACATTGAGTAGCTGAAAGGTTTTGAGACCTTAGACAGAGAGTCACATGTGTGAATACTCAAAAGATCAATGTATGGGCTAAAGCAAGTACCCTTTGCTTGGTACACGAGGACTGATAGCTATTTCACCGAGTTGGGCTTCACCAAGAGTGAAGCAAATGCGAACCTATATCATATTGTGGTTGATGGTAAGATTTTTATTATTTCACTTTATGTTGGTGATCTTGTTAGTGTCAGAAATTTCATTTTTCCATCAATGATCAAAATCACTCGTTTCATATTCATTTTAGGGGTCCCAATCAGAAATGTTTTAATCATTCCACTAGGTCATGCAAAAACTTCACTCACTAATGGTAGTCCTAGTCATAAAAACTCACTCTCCCTCAAAAATCCACATTTTATGGCTCACCTTCATGTCTTGATGATCATAAATCAGTCTTGAAAGCTCATTTCACTATGTCATTATGTTAGTCAAAGTCAACATGGAGTCTGGTCATTTGAAGAAGATCTGTCAACATGTAAATATGATTTTTAAAGGTTGCAACTTTGGTTTCAAAGTATGATTTTCATACCAAAGTATAATTTTATTCAAAACATAAATTCTTTTTCTTTTCTTTTGTAATTTAATGCTCATTATATGTAATAAGTACTATCCCAAGCTGCCAACTCAAACTCATATGCCAAACTAAAGATCAGCAAAGTCAAAATGTAAAGAGTTCGAAACTCCAACACATCAACCTGCAAAGAAGAAAATCAAAGTGAAAAATGTATCCAACAAAGTTTTCAAAAGTGAAATGAAACATTAGAAAAGTGGGTTTTAAATAAAAATATCAATTTCATTCAAGTGTTAAAGCCTTCATGACATCAAATTCAAACTCATTTTTCTCCTACCATTGTTGACCACACTCTAAGAGGGAAAAATTTCAAGTTTTTGGGCGAAAATTTGCAAAAAACAAAGCAGAGGGCGCAATTACTTCTATGAGGGCACACTTCCTTAAGCTAGGGCTCACTTCCTACTGTGAGGGTGCACTTGCTTCTGCGAGGGCACACTTCCTTCAATGAGGGCATACTTCCTACTGTGAGGGTGCACTTCCTTCTGCGACGACGCACTTGACTAGAAAAGCCAAAAACTCATTCAAATTGCAAAAACATCACTTCCTAAGCTTCAGCAATGTTCTCATCGACCTCCATCAAGTGAGTGAAATAAAATTCCATCAACTATCCTCTCCATCAAGTTTATTTTTTGGGTGTTGTGAATTTTTTTATAGAATTTGGTGTTTAAATCATTTAAAAACCCTAGTATCTCCCATTGCACTCTTAATTACTCAAATTTCATCTCCCTACAAATACATACCCTTCCTACATTGAAAAATACCCATTCCTAAACCCTTGTATAACAAATTCCCTTTCCCTAACCCTTTTCCCAATACCCTATGCCCTAGGTGCTATAACTATTTAGGCTCCTAACACCAAACCTGTAAATAATTTCCCCATCCTAAATTCCACCATATCACTATTACCTATCCCCTTTCCCATTTCATAAATCCATAGCACCATCTCCCTACATTTCCATTTCCCATTCCTCATTCCTAAGACCACTTTCCACCATCATCACAATTCACTAGGGTTTTTACTTTAAAACATCATGGCAGAAGAAGAGAACAGACCATAAAGTGAGGGAGAAGAAACAAAGGCTAAAAGGCCACATAAAGGGAAAAGAATACTCAGACTTGAGCCAACAAGTACTAGAGAACTCTTAGAATCCTCTATGATAGTGAGATGTTTCAAACATGTTGGGTGTTTTGAGTTCTGTGAGTGAATTCAAAGGGTGTTACACCATTTTTTGGTCATCTAACTCTTCATCATTAGATGGACCCAAGTACACCATGTAAGACCAGTTTTACCCCAAGTAAAACTGCTTTCACTATGTTAATTAGAAAACCCCAAAAGGAATAATTAATTAAACCATAATTTAATTATTATTCCCAGTCATGTTTAACCCAAAAACAAAGAAATTAATGAGATAAACCCATAGTTTTCTTATTATTTTCTAGGAATAATTATTTAAATAATATTCCTTGTTAAAGATGACCAAATCAACCACCATTAATCAAATAAATCATTATTTATTTGATTATATCCCAACCACTTCCTTAAAAAGATAAATAAATCATTTATTTATTTATTCTTCACTAATCAAGGGATTTGACCCAAGTCAAACACCCTTTCCCTCAAACAAATAATAATAAAATATTCCATAGAGGTGGATCTAGATTTGATTAACATTATTTTAATCATGCACCAAGATCTAGAATGACCCAATATTTTGTTATAAATAGGAGGTTTTTCCCCTTCATTCTTCACCTTTTGTTGCATATTAGATCACTCTGGATCTATACACTTGGTCTCATTTCTGCCATTTTGCTCCCATTGAGCTCTACCTTCTCCATTGGGTTTTCTACATCTACAAGAGAGAGAAAGCTTAGATCTGAAGTGCTGAGGACTACAAAGAACCCATCCCATTGAGGAGATGTGGATACACCTTCTTGTTTCCTCCCAGGTGCCCTGTAATATAAAAATTCATTCAAAAATCGTGTTCTTGTCTTGTCTGTTGGATGCATGGAGCAAACTCTTTACTTTACTGCTTAATATCTTTCCATTTATAGATCTGTTTGTTGCGGCACTTTAACTACTAATTGCAGATCTGAAGATGTTTTGCAGCCATTATTGTTGTTAGGGCTATTAGTTATGCGTAGCTAAAGTGGTTCTTTTTCGTACGCTTCGACAAAGAATTCATACTAACAAAGGGTCCAGCACCATGCCATGCTAACCAGGCTTTTCATATCCAACCTCCATGACAATCAAGTTACTCTAGCTCGTGTCACCTTTACTGTGTCAACTTCAATCATTTCAGCTGCCACCAGGATCCCAAATGTTGGGGAGAGATGGTTCAAGCACAGTGAAATGGAGGAACACTACTATTAGCCTTTCATGAAACCAAGATATAAAAAATAGAAAAAGAGGTTCTTTCCTTTTTCCTACCTCCTGGACATATATGCACCAATGATGAAGTTAATCATGAATTACTTTTCATGCGAAGGTAGATTTTCAATACATTATACCTATCACATTCGGCTCTTAATGCATTTCACTAGGGTAAAGATACTCAACATACCCTACTACCTTTTCCGCAGCATTGATAAGATGGAATTTATTGTCCAGAAAATGGAGTATGAACATCAAATGAGAAGTATTTTCCATCATTCCATTATAAAAATCAAAGTCCAATATCATCTCAATGAACTGAATATTGCATGGAGTACCTTCATAGCCAATGATATATTCAGAGATACATCTACTCAACATACACAAAATTTTCCTTCATCATCTCATCCATCCACTTCCATCCCTCCATCTCAACCCATAGCACATTCATCATCATCAGATCAGTCCCCTTCACCAATTTCACCTCCTTCATCTCCATTTCATCATGACATTGGATCACCTAGCAGGAGTGAGTTCAATGAGCCTAAGAGGGCTAATGTGTTTGAGGTTGAGCCATTGCCAAAAACCTACCAGAGAGGTCACATGCATGTTTTTTCTCCACACATAGTGGGAGGGGCCATGCCTTCTACATCAACAAAGTAGGTGGACAAAGGCAAAGAAAAGGTGATTGAGGCATAAATTTAACCAGATGTTAGACATGAAGAGAACCTCCATGAGACTGAGCATGATTTTGAGCTTGTTGACCTAGGTGAGGAGGATGATGATGAAAACATCAACATAGCCATCAAAGGAGAGGATGCCAAGATTAGAGAGCTCTAGACTAATCTTTACAAGGCCAAGTTTTTCATAAAATTCCTTGAGTATGAGAATAAGTAGTTGAAAACCAAGAAATTCATTGATGAGGTTAAGTATCTCACAGCTCAAAGGGATGAAGAAAAATAAAAATATTTACTTGGTGAGACACCAGAGAAGCATGGTTTGATTTAAGAACAAGAAGAACAATCACCAAGAGGTAGGCCTAGAACCAGAGGCTTAAAAAGAGCCTTGGAGCTTGAAAGACAAAGGCAAAGAGAGAAAGTTGATGAAGCCATCCTTGATGATCAATTCTTGGATATGATCAAAGAAGACAAGGAAGGATGGATTCAAGCCATCAATGACCACTTGGAGAATTTTTTAAATAAGTCTAAAAAGGACAACAATATTAAAAGGAGAATGGCCAAACATTATGCCAAAAGAGAAAGAAATACAAGGACAAAACTCAAGGCAATAAATGCAAAGATTGAAGCCCTAACTCACCAAGAGGAGAAGAATAAATTGGATATACTTGAAGAGGCTTCACTCCAAGACTAGCCACCTCACCACCACTCTCTCCACCAATTTTGAAGCCATTTGACCCATTTTTGCAAAGTCTGTGTTTTTTTGTGTATTCTTGAACAAGTTCATATCAACAAATTGGTCATATGTGCTACACCCTAGGCATTGCGCACATTTTTGAGGCACTTTTTGAGGAAAATACCACTAGTGGATTCCTAAGGAAAAATACATTTAATAAAACCACTTTTATAGCCCTGGTTTGCATATTTGGCAGGTCAAAAGGTCAAAAAAGTAGCTAAAAATCATGTTTCTACCCCTATTTTGGCCTAAGCGCTGCGGGCAAAGAAATCTTGGGAGAATGAAGTTTTGAGGGATCAAATTACCTTAATTTTGCAAACTGAAGACATATTCAGAAAGTAGACTTGAAGAGCTTTCCAACAAGCCATTTTTGTCTTGATTTGGACACCTAAAAGTCAGTAAAAATGAGCCTTGAACAGGGATGGCACACTTGACATAGCGAGGGCACACTTGACAGAAAAATGGCTCACTTGACCATTTGCTGATTTTTTTTAAAATTACACTGTAATTTTGAATTTATCTCAGAAATTGATGTTTCCACCTATGTAATTGTAGATGTTAAATGTAATTATGTTATGGATAAGTTACCTAGGGGTAGCTTCATCAGGTAAAATTTGTCATTAAGTCAAATGAATCAATTTGAATGTATTTAGGGAGGAGTCACTTAGAGCTCCCTATACTCCAGCTTTCAGTTTAGAATTTTGTGGATCTCTTCCTCACCTCATGGATTCGACCCTTGAGGATGATTTAATGTTGTTTTGATGTTTATTTAGTCACTTTCTTCACTCTCAGCAAGGGTGGGAATCAATTTGGATGCTAGCTCATTGATCAAGGACTATTGTACTCAGTTTGGCCAGTTAATAAAGAAGAGTTACAGTTATGTTCTGGGATACATGTGGTATGATGTTTATCATTGTTTTTCCTTCAGTTTCATATGTTATAATGTGTTGTATTCATGTTCGTTACATCTTTGTTGTATGGTATATTTCAAATTGATAGGTAGAATACATGCTTGCTCATGCTTTGTTTAGGGAAAGTTATCATAATTTGTCCATTTTCCTCTGTTTAGGAAGAATACATCTCCCATGTTCTTCCTAGCTTCTCATCAATCTTAAAAATATCTCATCACAATCATCTTAAATTTTTAAGCCTTATGCCTACCTTGCCCCTTTGAATCTTTGCAACCCTATCTCATTTTCCCTAACCTAGCTCCCTTGACCATACTTTCATCCAGTAGCATGACCAAAATCAATTATCAAAACCCCTGAACTCACACCTAGCCTAAAATCCTAATCCATTCAGCCTCTCAGGCTGTGTTTTGTGGAGAGAGCCCTCTCCGACATGGTAGGGATAGCTACCAAGTTAAAAGGTTGGCCCACAGTTACCTCTATTGGGACATCTTCCTTAGCCTTAGAAATCTAGCAGAGTGATAACATATTGGCATCATTATCAGGGAAACGAGAGATAAAATCCTCCCTGGGAAAGAACGACAAATTTTAGATCTGACTGTTGATGGTGAACAACGATCAAACACAAGAAGGTTATGTATCATTCACCTAGCTACTCCAGTGTTGAAGAATCCAAAGGTTCATAGTTTTTATGGCGATTCCACTCTTCAAGAACCAATAGATTAAAAAAAACTTCTTGGTGACTTCATTGTTATCAAAATGGATTTTATTTCTCAAAGGTATTCTCCTATGAATCGAGCTCATATTCCTAGTTTTATTAACCGTGTTCCTCGTATAGATTGACAATCAATACTGTCAAATTTTAAGGGTCAAGATGGTGAAGATGCTAGTTTTCATTTGGTAAAATTTCATTTGCATATAAACAAACTAAAGAATGAGTTTCCTGAAGATTTTATAATGAAGATGTTTATGGATACCTTGGAGGAAAAAGCGAGATCATGGTATGAGAGTCTACCATCTGCTAGTTTATATTCTCTAAAGGAATTTCATTCAATTTTCTTTCAACATTATCAAAGCTCTAATTCCTCCTTGTCGATGATTGATAGTTGTTGTGAGATCTCTGATAATTTCATTGAGTTTCTTGAAAATTTTCATGGGGATGAGGAGTGTCTATATGATGATATCATAGAATCCCTATATGATTTTTCCTCCCAACAAGAATCAGTAATTTCCTCCTTGGATGAAAAATACCAAGACCTAGAAAGATAAATGCCAATTCCCGATCCTGAAAGTGAAAATTATCAAGCCAATAATTACTACTATAAAACTCAAGTTTCTCCTCTATCTGAAAATGAGATAGATCAGCTCCTAAACAATCATATTAAAGCCCAAGCTAATGCAAGTTTACAATGTTCACATAGTCAAGAATGTGTTAGTGATACTTCTTCCATCATTGAAAATAAAAATCTGAGTATAAATGATGACAGTCATGAGATTGATGAAACTATGTAGGTAGTTGTTAAGAGTAAGCCAATTTGTGATGAAGATTTCCTGTAAGGAGATCAAGTAACAGAGAACGCTATCTTTCATGAACAGGATAAGGTTGTCATGTTTAACAATCTTGAAGAAATTTTTCTGTTCAAATATGATTTAGAATATGAATTTGAGGAGTGTGAACCTACGAGAGACAACGTGCAAGTGATAGAGAGTCAGAGTTTCCCGTGCTTCAGGAGTTTGTAGCCAACACTTAGATAGAAGAAATTCATATTTTTGTATGCTCTCCTATGGATCAACAACCAAGTGTTCTTTCATATCAAAATGAAAAGTGTTCTTGTGTTTTTGTTAGATCTCAAGAAAAGATAACATTTCATATTTTTGAAGATCCTTTCACTGATTTGCTACAACTAGTAGGGAAGTTGTATTTTTTTGTTTTCATGGACCAGAAGCACATGTTCAGTGGACACTGGGAGTGGCCTATCTTTTGTTTTTTCTACCTACTCGAGGAAAATTAGAGCAGAATTTCAGTAAGTAGCCATTTGCTGGATTGGTTACACTGGAAGGATCACTTCACATGATTGTACATATGTCTTCAGCAGGTAGGTGGTTGTCATCAGGATTTGAAGCCCTCAAGTCTCGATGATATGCTACCATAAATAAGTTTAGTAATTTTTGTATTTTCAATCAGTATTGAGTCAAGTTTCAGTCATTTGAGTTTGTCTTGAGTCAGTATATTTTTTCCGAGTTATTAGTTTTCAGTCAAGTTTTTCCATCTGCGTTTTTGACCATATTGGCCCAATGGATAAGGCATTGATCTGCAAAATCCAGAGTTATGTGGTTCTTGACACCTCTTTCAGATATATCATCCCCAATAAGGCCAATGTTAGTGTCAGACTTTTCTTTCTTCCGTCAATGATCAAAATCACTCTTTTCATATTCATTTTAGGGGTCCCACTCAGAATTCTTTTTTATCATTCCACTAGGTCATGCAAAAAATTCACTCATTGATGGTAGCCCTAATCATAAAACCTCACTCTCTCTCAAAAATTCACATTTTCTAGCTCACCTTCATGTCTTGCTAAGCATAAATCAGTCTTGAAATCTCATTTCACTATGTCATTATGTCAGTCAAATTCAACATGGATTCTAGTCATTCAAGGTCCATTTAGGTCACTGGGTTTCATTTTCCAAGGTTCAATAATACTCCATTTCATCTCAATAAGGTCAGAAAAAGTGTTAGAGTGATTGAATAATACTTCTTTATCATTTGAAGAAGATTTGTTAGCATGTAAATATGATTTTTAAAGGTTGTAATTATGGTTTCAAATTATGATTTTCATACTAAAGTGTAATTTTATTCAAATCAGAGATGTAATTTATTTATTTATTTATGTAATTTTATGCTCATTATATGTAATCAGTACTATCCCAAGCTTCCAGTTCAAACTCATATGCCAAACTGAATATCAAAAAAGTCAAAATGTAAAGAGTGGCAAACTCCAACACATCAACGTGAAGAAAATCAAAGTGAAAAAGGTATTCAACAAAGTTTTCAAAAGTGAAATGAAACAGTAGAAGACTGGGTTTTAAATCAAAAGATCAATTTCATTCAAGTGTTAAAGCCTTCATGACATCAAATTCAAACTCATTTGTCTCCTATCATCATTGAGCACACTCTAAGAGGGAAAAAATTCGAGTTTCTGGGAGAAAATTTGAAAAAAATAGAGCAGAGGGTGCATGCTTCTGTGAGGGTGCACTTGCTTTTGCAATGGCGCACTTGCTTCGCGAGGGCACACTTCCTTCAGCGAGGGAGCACTTCCTTCTATGAGGGCGCACTTCCTTCTGTGAGGTCACACTTGACCAGAAAAGCCAGAAAATCATTCAACTTTCACAAACATCGCTTCCTAAGCTTCAAAAATGTTCTCGTCAACCTCCAGCAAGTGAGTGAAAGCTAATTCCATCAATTATCCTCTCCATCAAGTTAATTTGTTGGGTGTTGTGAAATTTGTTTTAAAATTTGGTATTTAAATCATTTTAAAACCCTAGTATCTCCCATTTCACTCTTAATTCCCCAAATTGCATCTCCCTACACCTTCATACCCTTCCTACATTGCAAAATACCCATTCCTAAACCCTTGTATTACAAATTCCCTTTTTCCCAATACACTAAGCCCTAGGTGCTACAAATACCTAGGCTCCTAACCCCAAACCTGTAAATACTTTCCCCATCCTAAATTCCACCATATCACTACTCCATATCCCCTTTCTCATTTCATAAATCCCTAGCACCATCTCCCTCAATTCCCATTTCCCATTCCTCATTCCTAAGACCACTTTCCACCATCATCACACTTCCCTAGGGTTTTGACTTTAAAACATCATGAAAAAAGAAGAGAACAGACCATATAGTGAGGGAGAAGAAACAGAGGCTAGAAGGCCACATAAAGGGGGAAGAATACTCAGACTTGAGCCAACAAGTACTAGAGAACTTTTAGCATCTCCTAGGATAGTGACATGTTTCAAACGTGTTGGGTGTTTTGAGTTCTGTGAGAAAACTCAAAGGGTCCAACACCATGCCATGCTGACCAGGCTTTTCATATCCAACCTCCATGACAACGAATTTAGGCTAGTTGGTGTCACCTTTACTGTGTCAACTTCCATCATTTCAACTGCCACCATGATCCCAAATGTTGGGGAGAGATGGTTCAAGCACAGTGAAATGGAGGAACACTACTATTAGCCTTTCATGAAACCAAGATATAAGAAATAGAAAAAGAGGTTCTTTCCTTTTTCCTACCTCCTGGACATATATGCACCAATGATGAAGATAATCATGAAATACTTTTCATGCGAAGGTAGATTTTCAAGATATTATACCTATCACATTCGGCTCTTAATGCATTTCACTAAGGTAAAGATACTCAACATACCCTACTACCTTTTCCGTAGCATTGATAAGATGGAATTTATTGTCCAGAAAATGGAGTATGAACATCAAATGAGAAGTCTTTTCCATCATTCCATTATCAAAATCAAATTCATATATCATCTCAATGAACTAAATATTGCATGGAGTACCTGCACAGCCAATGATATATTCAAAGAGACATCTACTTAGCATACACAAGATTTTCCTTCATCATCTCATCCATCCACTTCCATCCCTCCATCTCAGCCCATAGCACATTCATCATCATTAGATCAATCCCCTTCACCCATTTCACCTCCTTCATCTCCATTTCATCATGACATTGGATCACCTAGCAGGAGTGAGTTCAATGAGCCTAAGAGGGCTAATGTGTTTGAGGTTGAGCCATTGCCAAAAACCTACCAGAGAGGTCACATGCATGTTTTTTCTCCACACATAGTGGAAGGGGCCATGCCTTCTACATCAACAAAGTAGGTGGACAAAGGAAAAGAAAAGGTGATTGAGGCAGAAATTCAGCCAGAGGTTAGACATGAAGAGAACCTCCATGAGACTTAGCATGATTTTGAGCTTGTTGACCTAGGTGAGGAGGATGATTATGAAGATATCAACATAGCCATCAAAGGAAAGGATGCCAAGATTAGAGAGCTCCAAAATAATCTTGATAGGGCCAAATTTTTCATAAACTTCCTTGAGCAGGAGAATAAGAAGTTGAAAAGCAAGCAATTCATTGATGACGTTAAGTATATCACAACTCAAAGGGAGGCAAAAAAAGCTAAAGATTTACTTGATGAGACCCTAGATAAGCATTAAGAGACAATCCCTTAGCTGTGATAAGGAATCTGTGCTTAAGACATTTATATAATTATGTCACAGAAATATTGGTCTTTGTTTAAACACCTCCAAATATTTATCATTAAACCCTCAAAAATCAAATACAATGAATGTTCCACAATGATATTATCTACTGATATAGAATGAAATGATCAGAAGAACATGAAAGGAAGAAGACCAAATTGATATGTTGTTGTATAGGATCTATCACTTCAAACTTCAGAAGAATTATAAGAAAAGGAATAGTTAAAATGAAGGAGCGCCTATTAAGGGTTTTAACTCTTATTTACACACGTAAAAAGAGACCTGCAACTTCATTACTTCTTTTTATTCAGAGACAGAAAACACACCATGTAAACTGGAAGACACATCAATATCAACAAATGCTAGAAGCTTGTTTTTCATTCATTAATAATTTGAAATCTGAGTACAAAAATTGCTGCCTAGAGGTCCAAAACTCGGAACCCTCCTCAATGTCTTCCTTTCTCTCTTTTATTCTCCTCCTAGCCTAAATTTCCCCGTGTAACTTGCAAAACTAATTCTTTTAACAATTATATAACCGTTAAATCTCTTTAACCTTTCTAAAATATCTAAGTTACACATTGTTATTTTGAAAGTTACAAAAACCCAAATAAGCTCCCCTTTTACACATTTCACACTATAGATATATGGATGTCGGGATTTAAAATTAAAGAAATAATAAATATGTAGGCAAGGATGAATGTTTCAAGAGATATAAACACTCATGTGGGTCATTGTGGTTTTTGATATGCATATGTCAACTATCAAAACTGTAAACTGCTTACGAAGGCACCTTCAGTGGTTTCAGGAAATGAGGAATGGTGATGCCCCATTGAAATATTTCCATCGATCTGCAAATAGTGGTTTAGATCAAACCACTTTACGGGGCACTCTCTCCCATTAGTTCTGAGCAGTTTGTGATGTCGCAAAACCATTGGATCTGGGCCGCATGATCCAAGTCGTTCATTTATGTTGAACGATAAATTATTTTCTTGAGGCATATTACTTTCATATTATATGTGTTTGATTACAGGTAGTGATGCCTCTATTTTCATTGCAGATTTAGTGAACAATGACTCCAGATTATTTTCTGCTGCATACTGCCTTTTTGATCTTGTTGACCTTAAAATTATGAACTGGATTTGCATCCACTGGCTTGTTGTCTTCCAGTATCAATCCACTGCGCAAGTATTGAACAGAAAATTGCTTATATCTGGAGACTTTTTCTGGAATTGGATTTCAATATCAAATACTAACATACGGTCATCAAATTCCATGGGAACATCAGCATGGAGGTTGATTACAATGCGATCACATAGATGCTCTCGCATAGAGTGCTTCATATCGCCAAATTCTTCTGACATAGTATAACTTAGAGTATAAATGCCTATATAAAAAAACCAATAAAAACAATAATTTGCATCATTCAAATCTTCTTCTGAGATGGAAATTGAGATCATGCAAATCGAATTCTCATAGAATGAATCAAATGTAGTTTTGCAGTATGTTTCTGGAAAAAATAGTCTTTGAAGAACTAAAAACATCTCTTAAACTGCTTTAAATTTTTGAACAATTTCCTTATTGAAGTCAATTGGGAATATTCTGCAAAAAACCCATGTTGCAGATTTTTGAAAATTTTCTCCATTTTCCCAGAATAAGAAATCGAAATTCACTATGCTGAGAGTTTGTGCATTTTCTGAATTTTGACTTTTTATTTGCATCAATATGCTTGCTCAACTTTTAAACGCATGTGAAAATATGATCTCCCATAGATAATATGCGATTAATCATAGATTTTAAGGATTTATATATAAAATTTACAAGTCGTAAGTGCAAAAAATTTGAATTAGTGCAACCCTTAGCTATTACCAGCAATCCAACATCATTAACAAACTCAAAATCCAGGGTTAATTTTCCAAGAGAGTGACAACGAACTCCAACATCTTCCGTAGTTTTATTAGTTATCCTTACACATGCTGCAATGACAAGCCCTTTCAGTGTCTTTTCACAACCAATTTCTATTGTTGTCATACCTCTATCTATCAAACCCTCACAAAACCGAAGATTTCAATTCTCAAGTTGTTTGAATTGTTCTCCTATAGTTGTAAGACCTTGATCACTTATATAACAACCCTGTAAATCTAAAGCGTTTAAAAACCTACAATGTTGAACCACTGATGCTAGGCCCAAACTTGTGATTGTAGGGCATTATATTAAACTCAACATTTCCAGTCTTTGACAACCCCCTCCGAGAACGTTAAGACCAAGGTTTGACAGATTACAAGATTCCAGTTCAGCTTCTTCTATTCCATGTTTCCCTATAGAGTGATTTATTTTGAGTGTTGGCCTTGAAGATGAATTTCCAGCAATAGTAGTTTATGCATAATCTTAGTCTAGTTCCAAGGTGGAAACGTAAATTTTTCTTTAGGTACACTTGGCATCCTTTCATCCATGTGCATACAACGTGAATCATTAAAGTGTGGGACTAGCAAGCCTATGCATCCATCGGGACTGTTTGAGGCCCCTATTTAAATAGTGTGTCTGCTTGCACTTTCCAACTGATACCATCTCTTTAGACAAGAGCACAAGAATCCCTATCTGAATTTTTTCCATCTAAATGTCTCAACAACCTTGAATTTCTCAGACCCTCTCTTGAATTTTAGCTGAGTTGAATTAGGCTAGAACAGTTTGATTAAAGAATAAGAAGAATAATCACTAAGAGGCAGGCCTAGAACCAGAGGCTTAAAAGGAGCCTTGGAGCTTGAAAGACAAATGCAAAGAGAGACAGTTGATGAAGCCACCCTTGATGATCAATCCTTGGAGATTATCAAAGAAGACAAGGAAGGTTGGTTTAAAGCCATTAATGGCCACTTGGAGAAGTTATTAAAGAAGGCTAAAAAGGACAAAAATATCTAAAGGAGAATGGCCAAACACTATGCCAAAAGAGAAAGAAATACAAGTGCAAAACTCAAGGCAGCAAATGTAAAGATTGAAGCCCTAACTCACCAAGAAGAGAAGAATAACTTTTATATATACTTGAAGAGGCTTCACTCCAAGCCTAGCCACCTCACCGGAAATCTCTCCACCAATTTTGAATCCATTTGAACCATTTTTGCAAAATATATGTTTTTCTGTGTATTCTTGAACAATTTCATATAAACAAATTGGTCATATGCGCAATGCCCTAGGCGCTGAACACTTTTTTTAGGAACTTTTTGAGGAAAAGGAAAATGCTAGTGGATTCCTAAGGACAAATAAATCTAATAAAATCACTTTTCCATCCCTGGTTTGCATATTTGACAGGTTTTGTGCTATACAACACTCGCCATTTATTTTAATAAATGGGGACCCTTTAGAAATAAATAGGAAACTATTTTTATCTTTAAAATAAAAAAAATTAGGAAATAAAGTTTTCTTTTAGTTTGTCTACTTTATTCATTTGTGTGCATCGCAAATCACATAGCTTACAACCAAAAATACTTTAAATCCATTAAGCTACGCGGGTTGCGAAATGCGCTAAACCTTTTTCTGAAGTAATGCTTTAAACTTGCAAACACTTCAATCACTGTTATAATTTGTTTATTGCATCGCACCTCATTTAAACAATCAAACTTATAAATAAATTCGGCATAAGTTGCGATTACGCGGAACTGACGAGCCATCAAAGCAATAAATATAAAGCTCTAAAGTCCCATAAAGAACTGCCACTTGACTTCTTGAATACTCACTTCGCATTTCGCATGACTTAATCAAAATCAAATTCATTACCGCATAAGAGTTGCGATGTGCGATTTGCGCAGATCATATTTCGCTGAATTTATGGGTAAACATCATAAACAATAAAAGTTATAAGTTGCGACATGCGAACAAATGGCATTTAATTACTCAAGAATGTGAAATGACTTATGTCGAATGAAAATGAAATCCAAGATCTAACGACATAAGTTGATGGATATCTATTTCATGCGAAGGTGTAAGAGATTTTATTTTGAAATGATTATCGATGATTAATATCATAATTAATAGATTCATTTATATTCGTGCATGTTTGATATAAACAGCGGATTTGTTTCTCTGTTCTCTATACCTGTAATGTTCGCTCTATTTACTTGAAAATAGGAAATCATTTAAGGAAGTGAGGAAGATTGAAATGAACAAGAAAGGTGAAGAGATTGCTCAAACATTGTCTACTAAAGACTCAAACATGTCTCCCTTATTTTCAGACACCACATGCAACAAGGATTGCGGCAGTTCATCATGGGAGGCAATGTATAAGCTTTTCGAAGACGAAAATTCAAAGGTAATAGCCAAAGTCGCTACAACAAGCGCGACAACTACTTTAGACATGACTTACTTCGATGTTGCACGTTCATTCATCCACAAGGTAGTCGCAAGGCCAAAAATTATCCCTTACACAGACATGGTTAAGTGGTTAAATGACTGCTTAAGCATATATGACAGAAAATTAAACAATTCGAAGGGAGAAAACATAGGGTCTTTTAGGGTAGAAGATTTACAAGCAATGTACCATCTACCCTCCCCACAGCAGAAATCTGATAAGGATTTTCGGCAAATCTTTAGAGCATAGCATCCACACCTCATGAAGGTCATCAAAGAATGGAAGGAAGACCAGGGAAAGTTGAAGTGAGATAAACTCGTTATGTACCCAATTGCCCAAATTCCTTCCCCTTATTTCTATGATGCCATTATGTTGTGTAGATTGTTTTCCAAACGTGATACCACTAGGTTTTCAGTAGATTGGGTTCCATTGATTAATGCAATAGTCAATTCCTTAATCCTCAATTGGGAAAATAGCCTATCTGATAGTTTAGCCAAACACATCACCGAATATAGGAATAAAAGGAGTGTTTCATCTAGAGAAATACCTCCCTTTTATATGTCTACCTATTTCATGGATGCAATCTTCTTTTATTCTAGTTTCCCTACCATGGGATGGAAATGGACTACCCAAGAACCTTCCCCAATCCACATTTACCACATAGCCCTTTGGGATTCAGATTTCCATCTGAATTTTTATAAAAAATTTCATGGAGTCATGTTGCCTATGCACCAAATGATATTCAATAAGAAATCCCATAGGGTGTCCGAAGAATCTAGTGAAAATATTTTTTTTTGGCTAGATGGTTTGCAGAGGAGAATTTTACATATGTTAGAGTATTTGGGAGTTATGCTTCTCCCCACGTCCTACCATATTATGTTCCTGATAAGATACTTACAAGAGAAATATCCTACCAGCTTTTTAATGGTATTACTAAACAGTTGAAAGATGCTAAAAAGGTCGTTTGGCCTAATTTCCCTTTACAATATGGTACTTTTGCACTTTTTTATATTGTCCATACCTACAAGGAGGTTTCGAATATTAATCTATTGAATTTGGCAGTAATGCCAAGGAGGCTCTATGATCCAAATGATGTAATTAAAAACTACATCACAGATCTCAAAATGAATCATTTTGTAAAGGAAATAGATGGATTTGATGATATCTTCCTAGGCATGGAATTTTTTTTAGATATAATTAAGTTTGTAGCCAGTCAACTTAACCAAGATGATTTGGAAGCCTTTTAAATATACAAAAATAAGAGACTGGAGAGAGTTCCTCTCAACTTGTTAACTATTAAATATGTCAACATACCTACTCCAAGTATCGGCTTGGATAATGAAGCAAAAGACATGACTGAGGATGAATCAGGTCAATCAAAGCATCAATCTGACAATTCGGATCATTCTAAAAATGAATCTGAATCTAGAAAGGATAGCCCAGGAAAGATAATTGATCAGGTAATCCAAGAGATAGAGATGCAAGAAAAAGAAAAATAATGGAATAGAATCAACTTCTCAAGAAATTCAACACAGTCGTGACACACTTGATCATTTAGAAAAGTCCCAAACAAAGAATTTGAGTAGTGAATGGGATGAGTTTTCTGAAGAAATTAAAATTCCTAAAGCCAATCCCAATGATGATCAAGTAAATAGTTTTCAAACACCTAAACATTCCCAGAAGATAGTGGAGATTGTTAATCCACTACAAAAAGTTCCAGAAACTCATGATCAAGAGATCATACCGGCCTGCCCTACAGAACAAATAGTTTTACAAATTGAGGAAATTCCTTTGCTGGATATCTACTACATTCCTAGTCATAAGGCTATAGTTAAGAGAAATAAAAGAAGAATAATTGAAGAGACAGTCTCAGATCTCATAAATGAATCTGTTGAAATTTTGTGGAAGGATCCCTTAGCTGATCCTACTGAAAATTTAACTAAATTATCATAGTATGCAGGGTCATATGCTACTGCCACTATTGATAAAGCTACTGAATTTAGAATTTTGCTGAAGCAAAAGGAAGATAGAATACAAGAACTAGAGAGGTTGTTAGATGAAGAAAAATCCAACTCCAATGAGAAAATGAAATCAAAGATGGCCCAATTTCAAAAATATTTCGAGAGTCTTAAATTGCAACATCAAGCATAAATCATTGAGAAACAAGCACAACTGGAAGCAGCAATGACCAGGTTACAAAGCCAACCGCAATTAGAGAAATTCATAAAAGAAGCATTGGATGTAAATGCTAATTTAAAGCAACAACAGGAAGTATTTTTACAACAAGCTTCTATTGTTGACTCTTATTGTGACTCAAATGACATAGTGATCCAGCAAATAGCTATCCAAAAAATCTAATGTGAGAATATTGAGAAGAAAATCAATGAACACATTCAATGACAAGCATTAGACTCAGGAAAGGAACTTAATCTACCCCAAGTAGATAAGTTTCATAAGGATATCCTATTCAAATATTGGGAAGCACAAATAAAGTAGGCAGAGAAAGCAGCAGCGAAAACATCAAGATTATCAAAGGAAATTATTGGATATGTATGTGAATAGCTGGTGAAAGAAAAATTTATCAAATATTACACGTCTAAAGTGTTATCAGAAGTAAAACAACTATAAACATAGTGGAAGCAAAAGGCAGACACAAGATGACATAATTAAAAAGGTAAATAAGTTTGATGAATAAAATTATTGGAATTTCCTGATCAAACCTTATCATCAGTACCGGATCCTGCAGTCTTTAACAAATTCAACAAGAAGATCTCAGCCATTACTATCAAATGTAGTATTCAATGGACAAGTCAGATCGAGAATTTCGTAGCCAGCTCAGCTCAAGCCTATGAAAGATATTTTTCAACTTCGTGACCAAATCCAAAAGAAAGGGTGGAATTCACTTGTATTAAGTATTACTTTATAGATTGAGAGTCATATTTTTATTGCATTAAATATTTGAAATGTTATTATAGATGAATGTTACATGCACTTATGTTCTAATATTTGTGTGTGATTCCTTATTGAATATATAATCACACATATGAATGTGATATATTTTTCACAATTCTTCTAGTCAAACTAATTTGTAGAAGAATAATCTTACATAATTTTCATCTCTTTCAATTATTAAATGATATCTATTACTAATATTTGAAAGATATCTCTTTAGATCGCATAAAGGAATAAACACCCCGGGTATATGGTAGAATAAATAGTTTAGATAGATGCATATGATAGATTAAAACCATTCTCCATTTGCATGTTGTATAATCAAAACACACCCTCAAAATCATCCTTATTGGGAAACTAGTCTCATTATCCCAAGTCAGAGCCCCTACACCAAACAGAAAAGGAGTTTCTTTAAGGTCTGGACTGGGTGGTTTTCCCCCATGTTTTGGCAGTGGAATTCTGAGGCCTCAACATTCTGGCGCTAGAAGGAGGGACCTGGGAATGGAAAAAATATTTGATCAATATAAAGGTCTATCTAAGAGTCTCTCTCCCTCTAGATCCCCAACAACTTCCAGAAAATTATCTAGATCCTCATATTTAAAATTTGAAGTTGATAATCCTTCTCCTAAATCTCCTAGTGATACTCAACCCATACTATCTCTTGATTCCCATCAAGCTTCCCCAAAAGTTCAGTCTTTAATAGAAAAGTTAGAGAGATTATCTATTTCTGCTGAAAAGACTGAATATTCTCAATTATCAGATATCAGTATTTTGTCTTCTTTACAACCTCGAAGAATATTAACTCGATCAAAAAGTCAAAAGACAGGAATTATTCCTTTTGAATTTCCCATTGATAGTACTCGAAAGAGATTAAATAGGACTCAATAAAATTCAATCGCCAACGAGATCTTATCCCATTGACCTCCATTACCTCCGCTCACTTCCAACACTTCCATTCCAACAATCAGTGTCACTTTGACTAGTTCTAGTACTCAAACTACTATCCCTTCAACTAGTCCTAGCACTCAGCCTGCCTCTTCTTTGTCTCAAACTCCACCCATCCAACCTATTCAAAATCCAATGGTAGGAAATCCATGGAACAATCCAGGGGCCGTAAATATGCCTGCTCCTCTTCATGCTCTACCGAAATCACCTGAAATATGGTTACCTAAATTCAATCCTAATGATGGTCTTCCTACAGAAGAACACATTCACAATTTTATGTTAGTTGTCAATCTAAATGGATTAATTGAAGAGGATTGCGTTGTAAGATTATTTCCATATACTCTAATAGGATCCGCAGTATCTTGGTATTTTTCAGTGCCTGCCTGCTCTATAACTAGCTCGAATATATTTGAAGAACTATTTCTAGCTAAGTTTGGGGGTGACAGGACCACTATTATGCTCATCAATGATTTTTCAAATCTAAAATCTAAATCAAGTGAGAATATAAAATATTTCAATACATGATTTAATAAATTACTCAATAAAATTCTTTCTACAACAGTTCCTGGTGAAAAAGTTCAAATTCAGTGGTATATTTCATCTCTTCCATCTAATATAGATATTTTTGTTGATAGATCAAAAATGGAAACTCTTGCAAAAAACATGAAATAATATCTATCTATAGAGAAACACATAATTGCTCTTGAGAAAAAAAATTATCAAGAAGATCGAAAATCAAATAAGGCATATTTCAAATATGATTCTAAAAAGAAGCTGCCAAAATATCCTTTTCACGTAGAAGGTCTTCAAAACATTTTGAAGACTATGACAAACGAGATGGCGGATATCAAGAAACAAGTTGCTAAAAATTCTAGCTCAAAAAGACTTTCAGAAACTTTAAGAAAGAACAGTCCTCTAATACTCAACCTTCAAATATCATATCTAATGTTGAATCTGATCAAGATACAAAGGAAGATAAAATAGAGGAAGAAGAAGATGACAAAGAAGAAGAAGTTGAACTAAATGGAATGTGGGATTTCATCCTACCAAATGCAAAACAACATGAAGCTTTACCTGTGAGCACAAGGAGAAAAAAGACTACTTAAGCAATGCAGCCAAATCAACAGCAAAATATTTCAACTCCTACTAAAGATAAATCAGTAAGCAAAAAATCTACTTCAAAGGCTACACAAATAAGTCCCATTAATTTAGATACTCCACCTGCATCTAAGACAATGGTAGTCTTAGACACTATTGAGTATAATGTAGTTGAATATATGAGAAAAACCAGGGCCAACATTTCAATTCACGAGCTTACTAAATTGAAGCAGCAACATAAAATCTTACTTAGAGACTTAAATGTGGTTCCTGCTTCAAACTTACCTGCTCCATTTATAGTACAAGCTGCTAATGAAATGGCTAAGCCACCTTCTCCTTCAAATAAAATAGATTCTACAGACTTGATTGTGATATGTGATCGATCCATCTCTCATACTCCTCCATTTCTCTTAACCTATGAGATCTATAACAAAAATGTTCATAATTTTTTAATAGACTCAGGGGGCTTCCTCTAATATAATGCCAAAATTATTTTGTGCTAAATTGAACATAACTCCTTAGAGTTCCCATGTTCATATAGTACAACTTGATAGAACTAGAGCAGAGGTGATAGGAGAAATAAATTATGTTTCCATCAGATTGTCATCAAATCCCAAGGTTACTGAAATAATAAATATACTAGTGGTTGATATTCTTGAGTTTTATGGTTAAGTTTTAAGCCGAGACTAGTCTGAAAATATTCATGGGTATTCTGCAACAGACTAGTAGCATATGTGGCTACCATATAATGGAAAGCCAAATCAAATTTGGGTAGACTGTGAAAATTTCATGAAGCATACATTCACCGATCTTGAAGGAGTAAATGGGAAAGTAGCATTCAATAATAACATTATTGGAAACTACTAGGCAGGGTCATTTCTGGGAAATTTCAATGCTCAACCATCACCTTTCTTTGATAATGCAGTTGTTTCTAAGATTCAGAATTTTTCCCAGACAGATAATTCCAAACGTATATATTTTGCAAATAGAACAGTCGTTAATTCTTTGTTTTGGACTCTTTATTTTGACCGTTCTAAATATGAAGATGTTGCAGGTGCAGGTTGTATTTTAATAAACCCAGAAGGAGAAAAAGCCATGTTATCCTGCAGATTAGAATTCAATTGTACAAACACTATAGTTGAATACGAAGCATTAATTCAAGGTTTGTACAAAGCCATTGATCTTAACATCAAATATCTGAATGTCCTAGGAGATTCAGAAATCACTGTTATACAAGTAAGAGATACCATTCATTGTAATTATGGACATTTAAAGCATTACCAATCATTAATCCAATAATTAACCATTCATTTCTTAGCCTTCAACATTTCTTTTGTCCCTAGAATGCAGAATGCTAATGCAGATCTACTGGATAATGTAGCGTCAAAGTTAATTCCATCCTAAGAGTTTAGTCCCGATAGATTTTCTATTGAATTGAGTTTTAGGCCATATATTCCTGATAATGTTACGAATTGGAGAGTATTCAATAATGATTCATATATCATATATTTCT
Source organism: Pinus albicaulis (assembly GCA_034641835.2). Taxonomy (NCBI): domain Eukaryota; kingdom Viridiplantae; phylum Streptophyta; class Pinopsida; order Pinales; family Pinaceae; genus Pinus; species Pinus albicaulis. The sequence continues at coordinate 1,244,033,323 of CM076574.1, read as the reverse complement.
TAACATCTGAAGGAACTTATGATAGCCAAATTTTGGATGAAAATGAACATGACATTCAGATTAAGAAAGAACAAGACAAAAATCCTATTCCTAAGTATGTTTTCGAGTTAGAAGACCTATATGATCTGAAAGGAAGGTTTAAAAGAGTTACTAACTCAAAAACACAAAGTTCTACCTTAATATTTGAGTTATTAAATCTAGGAACTGACGAAAAACCTCAAAATGTAAATCTAGGTCTTGGTCTATCTTCCAAAGAAAGATTATCATTTATCAGATTGTTTAGAATGTACAAAAGTGTCTTTTCTTGGGATTATACTGATTTTAAAACATCTGACACTTTTGTGATTCAACACATAATTCCTATGATCTCAAAAGAAAAACCTATACATCATAAATTGAGGAAGATTCATCCAAATCTGGAAAATCAAATACAAACATAACTGAACAAACTCCTCAAGGAAAAAATCATCTTTCTAGTGAGGCATTCTAAATGGGTATCAAATTTGGTACCTTTCAGAAAGAAGAATGGAGATATTAGAATTTGCATTGACTTTAGGAATTTAAACAAAGCTTGTCAGAAGGAAAAATTTTCATTACCAACCATGGAACAAGTACTGCAAATAGTATCTAGTTCTGATCTTATGTTCTTTATAGATGGATTCTCAAGATATAACCAAATTCTCGTACATCCAGATGACAGATTGAAAACTATGTTCAGAACTAAGTGGGGAACTTACACCTATCAAAAGATGCCATTTGGATTAACTAATGCAGGCACCACTTTTTAGAGAGCTATGGACACAATTTTTAAGGGGCTCATAAATAAAATAGTGGTTATTTATTTAGATGACATTATAGTCTTTTCTAAACAAGTAAGCAATCATGTGAATGACCTAAAACAAGTCTTCAAGCGATGCAAAAGGTATGATATCTCCTTAAACCCAAAGAAATCATTTTTTGCATTACATGAAGGAAAAATTTTAGGATTCATTATGTCAAAGATAGGGATCTATATTGATCCTAAGAGAATTGAAGAAATTAAAAGAATTCCTTTCCCTCATAACAAGAAAACTATGCATTTGTTTCTTGGGAAAATTAACTTTGTTAAAAGGTTTATCCCTGAATTTTCACAAATAGTTTTCCCATTGCAGAACATGATTAAGAAAAATTCAGTCTTTAAATGGGGACATAATGAAAGACAAAAATTTGATTGATTAAACAATCCATTATCAACGCTCCATTCCTGACTACCCCCAATTTTCTTAATCCTTTTACTTTATACACATTTTCATCTGATACATCATATGATGTTGTTTTAACATAACTTAATGACCAACAAATTGAAGCACCAATATCATTTTTCAGTTCCAATTTGCAAGGTGCAGAACTAAATTACACATCTGTCGAAAAGAAAGCATTTGTTGTCTTTAAGCTATAAATAATTTCGGGCCATTTCTCCTAAAAAATCACACTAAAATCATAGTTCCATTCTCTATAGTGAGACAACTATAAATGCAAAGAGAATTAGGAGAGAAAAGAGCTAACTAGGTTACCGCTTTACAAGAATATGATGTGGAAATTAGACCCTCTAAAATTGTTAGAGGTCAAGGTTTTTGAAGAATTCTTACAGGAGCATCCCATCTATCATCAGAAGAAGATTCAGGTAACAATGTGCAAATATCAGAGGTAAGCCTCAACGATGCACAGTCTCAATACGCTAATCTCACATTTTATTTGAAGAATGGATATGATCTGTATCAACTCAGTTACAAAAAAAAATGGACTTTGAGATTAAAAACCAAACAATATGAATTAATCAACAATGTACTATTTAGGAGAAATTTTGATTTTATACTACTAAGATGCTTAGAAAAATCTGAAGCAGAGAAAGTCTTACAGGAACTCCATGATGGACCAAATGGAGGACATTTTGGAGGAAATACGACATCACACAAAATTATGCATGCAGGTTACTATTGGCCTACACTTTTCAAGGATGCTCAAGAATATGCAAGAAAATGAAAAGTGTGTCAAAGTGCATCTGGAAGACAAAGGAAGCTAGTCTTCCCATTACAGCCAGTCAATATCGAACAACCATTTGAACAATGGGGATTAGACATAATCGGTGAGATTGTTCCTCACTCTTCCAAAAAACAAAGATATATTCTCACAGCTACATATTACTTTAATAAATGGGTGGAAGCAATTCCATTAAAGGTATCAAATTCTGAGAATATCATTGATTTCATCAACCAAAATATCATAACTAGGTTTGGCTTACCTACTAGTTTAATGTTTGATAATGCATCTTACTTCTCAGGAACTGCTATGATGGAATTTGAAATCAAAAGAGGTTTTAAACTTAACTATTATGCGAATTATTACTCGCAAGGAAATGGTTTAGAAGAATCTACAAACAAGAACTTGATTAGGATAACCAAAAGAACTGTTGATCAAAACCAAAGAAATTGGCACAAGTCATTAATATTTGCTCTTTGGGTAGATCGGATAACTCAAAAAGCTTCTATTGGCACTTCTCCATTCAATCTTGTCTATGGAAAAGAAGGTGTACTTCCTACCAATGTAGTTATTCCCTCTCTTTCCTTAGTACAATTTATTGATGAATCTCTTTCTTCTTCTTTACAACTTAGACAATGTCAAATTATTAAGTTAGAGGAAGAAAGAGAAAAAGCGAAACATACTCATGCACATCATCAATAGATAGTAAAAGCCTCATTTGATTCAAATTCTGTTACTCCAAAAAAATTTCAAATTGGTGATCTGGTATTGAAATGGGACAAAGCGCATGAGGAAAAAGGAAAACACGCGAAGTTTCAAAAACTCTGTCTAGGTCCATTTCTAATAATTGAAGAAATAGGACCATAAACATTCTTATTGCAAGATCTATTAAGCAAAAGAGATTCTTTGCCTGTTAATGGGTAGATTTTGAAAAAATACTTTTCATATGAGGTAACCCCTTCTATTCCTTGTATACTAGTGTCCTTTTCATTTCATTTAGAAAAATAAAAGCTGCTTAGTATAAATTTTTGGCTTTTCAAAATAAAATCTCAATTGATCCTTTTTTATTTTTCGCTTATAGAAATAAGGAGTGTTAAGGAAACAATCTAAAGATTTGAAAGACAAATAGATTTTAATTTCACTAAAAGATGTAATTTCACTGAAATTATTTATTCTTTGATGAACTCTCATCCTTACATAGCATGATTATTCTGTTATCAGTCAAGAAAATAATATTTAACACAGTAAAGACTCTTTTTACAGAAAATCAATTTAAAACTCAACATTATCATCCAGAATCCTTAAAAGGACCAATGATTCACCCCATCCAGGAAAACTTATTAATTTTTGAAAGAAAATAAAAAAATATTATAACTAGAAAAAACTTAAAAGATAAAAGTCTCATCACAAGATTGTTTACCATGTTCATAGGGAAATAGTTGAACTGCCATTACTAATACTGCTACCAAAATAGGGTAATTACTTGAGATTATATCAAGAGAACAAGGGGTCTCATCAAGAGCCAGCTTGATCAGTTTAATTACAACTATTGAATGGCATTGTCATCATTTGGTTACCAAGCCAAGGCAATGGCTTTTAAGTAAATAAAAATATGATACAAGAAGAAAAGTTTCAAAAATTAGAATTTATTTATGGAAATTGTAAGAAACACTAGATGGGACAATGAACCATTGTTGGGTACAAGGTAACCCTTCCAAAAGCTTAAATTTCTTATTGGAACAAAGGCTCTACATGTGATAAAAGAGTAAATATTTATAAAGCAGATCTGTAAGAGCCACATGCATTATCTTTTTGAACTAAGTAAAGATTGATATAGATTCTCATATTTATATATTTAAAAGAGGGATTATTATGAATTATAATCAAGATAGATTTCATTACTTAGTAAGATATTATTTGTTTAAAATTCATTCCTGCAACTATTTTTATTTCAAATAAGTTTTAGAAATTTCAAAAAAATTACCTAGAGATAGTTGGTTCTCCCAAGTGAATCGCCAATCGTTGTGCTATACAAAAACCCCCATTTATTTTAATAAATGGGGACCCTTTAGAAATAAATAGGAAATTATTTTTATCTTTAAAACAAAAAACTTTAGGAAATAAAGTTGTCTTTTAGTTTTTCCGCTTTATTCCTTAGTGCGCATTGTAAACCTCATAGCTTACAACCAAAAAGACTTTAAATCCATTAAGCTATGCGGGCTGTGAAATGCGCTAAACCTTTTTCCGAAGTAATTTTTTAAACTTGCAAACACTCCAATCACTGTTATAATTTGTTTATCACGTCGCATCTCATTTAAACAATCAAACTTATAAAGAAATTCGGCATAAGTTTTGATTACGCGGACCCAATGAGCCAATAAAGCAATAAATATAAAGCTCTAAAGTCTCGTAAAGAGTGGCTGCTTTACTTCTTAAATGCATACTTCACATTTCACATGACTTAATCAAAAGAAATTTCATTACTGCATAAGAGTTGCGATGTGCGATTTGTGCAGATCACATTTCGCTGAATTTATGGGTAAACATCATAAACGATAAAAGCTATAAGTTGTGATATGCGAACTAATGGCATTTAATTACTCAAGCATGCGAAATGACTTATGTCGAATCAAAATGAAATCCAAGATCTAACAACTTAAGTTGATTGATAGCTATTTCATGCAAAGGTGTAAGAGATTTGATTTTGAAATGATTATTGATGATTAATATCATATTTAAGAGATTCATATCTATTCGTGCATGTTTTATATAAACAACTGATTTGTTTCTATGTTCTCTATACTTGTAATGTTTGCTCTGTTTACTTGAAAACATGAAATAATATAACGGAGTGAGTAAGGTTGAAATGAACAAGAAAGGCAAAGAGATTGCTCAAATGTTGTCTACTGAAGACTTAGACATGTCACCCTTATTTTTAGACACCACCTGCAACAAGGATTGTGGCAGTTCATCATGGGAGGCAATGTATAATATTTTTGAAGACGAAAATTCAAGGGTAATAACCAAAGTCGCTACAACAGGCATGACAACTACTTCATACGTGAGTTACTTCGATGCTACATGTTCATTCATCCACAAGGTAGCCGCAAGGCCAAAAATTATCCCTCACACAGACATGGTTAAGTGGGTAACTGAACACTTAAGCATAGATGATAGAAAATTCAAGGATTTGAAGGGAGAAAACATAGGGTCTTTTAGGGTAGAAGTTTTACAAGCAATGTACCATCTACCCTCCCCGCAACAAAAACTTTGACAAGGCTTTTCTGCAAAGCTTTAGAGCAGAGCAACTAGACCTCATGAAAGTCATCAAAGAATGGAAGGAAGACCAGGTAAAGTTGAAGCTTGATAAACTCAATACGTACCCAATAGCCAAAATTCCTTCACCTTATTGCTATGTTGTCGGTATGTTGTGTAGATTATTTACCAAAACTTATACCACTAGGTTTTCAGTAGATTGGGTTCCATTGATTGATGCAATCATCAATTCCTTAATCCTGAATTGGGAAAATATCTTATCTAACACTTTAGCCAAATACATCACAGAATATAGGAATAAAAGGAGTGTTTCATCTAAATAAATACCTCCCTTTCATATGTCTGCCTATGTCATGGATGCAATCTACTTTTCTTCTAGTTTTCCTACCATGGGATGGAAATGGACTACCCAAGACCCTACCCCAATCCACATTTACCACAGAGCCCTTTGGGATTCAAACTTCCATCTGCATTTTTATAAAATTTGTCATGGATTCATGTTGCCTATGCACCAGATGATATTCAATAAGAAACCCCCTAGGGTTTCCGAAGAAGCTAGTGCAGATATTCTTTCTGTGGCTAAATGGTTTGCAGAGGATAATTTTACATATGTCAGAGTATTTTGGAGTTATTCTTCTCCCAACATCCTACCATAATATGTTCCTAATAAGTTACTTGCAAGATAAATAGCCTACCATCTTTTTAATGGTATTACTAAATAGCTAAAATATGCTAAGAAGGTCGTTTTGCCTAATTTCCCTTTACAGTGCGGTACTTTTGCACTTTTTGATATTGGCCATACCTATAAGGAGCTTTCGAATATTAATCTATTGAATTTGGTAGTAATGACAAAGAGGATGTATGATCCAAATTATGTAATTTAAAACTACATCACAGAGCTCAAAATAAAGCCTTTTGTAAAGAAAATAGATGGATTTGATGATCTCTTCCAAGGCATGGAAAATTTTTCAGATATAATTAAGTTTGCAACCAGTAAACTTAACCAAGATGATTTGGAAGCCTTAGAAATATACAGAAATAAGATACTGGAGAGATTTCCTCTCAACTTGATAACTATTGAAGATGTCGACAGACCTACTCCAAGTATCGGCTTGTATAATGAAGCAAAATACATGTATGAGGATGAATTGGGTAAATCAGAGCATCAATCTCACAATTCGGATCATTCTAAAAAGAATCCGAATCCAGAAAGGATAGCCCAAAAAAGATAATTGATCAATTAATCCAAGAGATAAAGATGCAGGAAAAAAAAGAAAATAATGGAACAGAATCAACTTCTCAAGAAGTTCATCACAGTCATGACACACTTGATCAATCAGAAAAGTCCCAAACAAAGAATTTGAGTAGTGAATGGGATGATTTTTCTGAAGAAATTAAAATTCCTAAAGCCAATCCCAATGCTGATCAAGTAACTAGTTTTCAAACACTTGAACATTCCTAGAAGATAGTGGAGATTGTTAATCCACTACAAAAAGTTCCAGAAACTCATGATCGAGAGATCATACCAGCCTACCCTACCGAACAAATAGTTTTACAAATTGAGGAAATTCCTTCACTGGATATCTTCTACATTCCTAGTCATAAGGCTGTAGTTAAGAGAAATAAAAGAAGAAGAATTGAAGAGACAGTCTCAGATCTCACAAATGAATCTGTTGAAATTTTGTGGAAGGATCCCTTAGCTAATCCTACTCAACATTTAACTAAATTATCACAGTATGTAGGGGTATATGCTACTGCCACTGTTGATAAAGCTACTGAAATTAGAATGTTGGTGAAGAAAAAGGAAAACAGAATACAAGAACTAGAGAGGCTGTTAGATGAAGAAAAATCCAACTCTACTGAGCAAATGAAATCAAATATGGCCCAATTTCAAAAAGTTTTCGAGAGTCTTAAATTGCAGCGTCAAGTAGAAATCACTGAGAAATAGGCACAACTAGAAGAAGCAACGACCAGGTTACAAATCCAACCACAATTAGAGCAATTCATAAAAGAAGCATTGGATGTAAATGCTAAGTTAAAGAAACAACGGGAAGTATTTTTCCAACAAGATTCTATTATTGACTCTTATTGTGACTAAAATGACAGACTAATCCAGCGAATATCTATACAAAAACTTGAATGTGAGAAGCTTGAAAAGAAAATCAATGAACACATTGAATGGCAAGCATCAGACTCAAGAAAGGAAGCTAATATACCCTAAGTAGATAAGTTTCATAAGGAGATCCTATTCAAATATTGGGAAGCACAAATAAAGCAGGCATAGAAAGCAGCAGCAAAAACATCAAGATTATCAAAGGAAATTATTGAATCTGTATGTGAACAGCTGGTGAAAGCAAAACTTATCAAAGAGTATACGTCTGAAGTGTTCTCAGAAGTTAAACAGCTAGAAACACAGTGAAAGTAAAAGATAGACACACAGGATGAAATAATTAAAAAGGTAAATAAGTTTGATCAAGAAAATTATTGGAATTTTATGATCAAACCTTATCATCAGTACCAGATCCTGTAGTCTTTAACATATTCAACAAGAATATCATAGCTAGTACTCTCAAATACAGTATTCAAGAGAGAGGTCAAATCGAGAATTTCGCAGCTAGCTCAACTCAAGCCTATGATAGATACTTTTCAACTTCGTGACCAAATCCAAAAGAAAGGTCAGAATTCATAAATCATATTGTTACTTTAATTTCCTATATTGTAGTTTAAGTTAGTCTTACGAGGTTGGTTGTTTGAAACCTCCTCTATATTTTTGTAATAATCTATTTTAGAACATAGTTAGTTTAGTCTTTAAACCCCTTTCATGCATTTAGAGAAGGGTCTAGAAATTTTCCAAAAACATTTGTAAAGAATGCACTATTGTAAGTTTGTGAATGCTTTGATGAATTAATGGAACACATCTGTTATCTTTTGAAAATTAAAGTTGTTTAACTTATGTTGCACTATTGTACTCTCTAAATTTCTTGAAAGTGAAGAGGAGCAAATCAATTACTATCAGTTTACATGAGTAGAACTTCATACATATGTTACTTCTATTCACTTGTATTAAGTCTTACTTTATAGATTGATAGTCATCTTTTTATTGCATTAAACATTTGAAACATTATTATATATGAATGTTACATGCACTTATGTTCTAATATTTGTCTGTGATTCATTATTGAATATATAATCACACATATTAATGCGATATATTTTTCACAGTTCTTCTAGTTAAACTATTTTGTTAGAAGAATCATCTTACACAATTTTCATCTCTTTCAACTGTTAAATGATCTACATTACTAATAGTTGAAAGATATCTCTTTAGATCGCATAAAGGAAGAAACACCCCGGGTATATAGTAGAATAAACAGTTTAGATAGATTCATATGATATATTAAAATCATTCTCCATTTGCATGTTGTATAATCAAAACACGCCCTCAAAATAATCCTTATTGGGAAACTGGTCCCATTATCCTTAGTCAGAGCCACTACACCAAACAGAAAAGGAGTTGCTTTAAGTTCTGGATCGAGTGGTTTTCCCCCATGTTTTGGCAGCAGCATTCCAAGACCCCAACAATAGGTCAAATGGTAAAAAAAATAAGCTAAAAATCATGTTTCTGCCCCTATTTTGGCCTAGGCACTACTCACAGAGCAGTCTTGGGAGAATGAAGTTTTGAGGGATCAAATCACCTTCATTTCGCAGAATAGAGACATATTCAGAAATTAGACTTGAAGATATTTCCAACAAGCCATTTTGGGCTTGATTTGGACACCTACAAGTTAGTCAAAATCAGCCTTGAACATGGAGAGTGCACTTGACACAGCGAGGGCACACTCGACAGAAAAATGGTGCACTTGACCATTTGTTGATTTTATTTTAAATTTCATTTTAATTTTGACTTTATATTAGAAATTTATGTTTCCACCTATGTAATTGAGGATGGTAAATGTAATTATGTTATGGATAATTTACCTACGGGTAGATTCATCAGGTAAAAGTTGGCATTCAAATGAATCAGTTTGAATGTATTTAGTGATGATTCACTTATAGCTCCCTATACTCCAACTTTCGGTTCAGAATTTTGTGGATCTCTTCCTTACATCATGGATTCTACCCCTAATGATGAGTGAATGTTGTTTTTATTTTTATTTAGTGCCTTTCTTCACTCTTAGAAAGGGTGGGAATCATTTTGGATGCTAGCTCATTGATCAAGGACTATTGTACTCAGTTTGGCCAATTAATAAAGAAGAGTTGCAACTATTTTTTGGGATACATGTGGTATGATGTTTATCATTGTATTTACTTCATTTTCATATGTTAGAATGTTTTTTCTTCATGTTCATTACATATTTTTTGTATGATCTCTTTCAAATTGATATGCATTATACATGCTTTCTCATGCTCTGTTTAGGGAAAGTTATCATAATTTGTCCATTTTCCTCTATTTAGGAAGAATACATCTCCCATGCTCTTCCTAGCTCCTCATTAGTCTTAAAATCATCTCATCACAATCATCTTAAAGTTTTAATCCTTCTGCCTACCTTTCCCTATTGAATCTTTGCAACCCTATCTCATTTGCCCTGACCTAGCTCCCTTGACCATACTTTCATCCAGTAGCCCGACCAAAATCAATTATCAAAACCCCTAAACTCACACCTAGCCTAAAATCCTATTCCATTCAGAATCCTAGGATGTTTTTTGTGGAGAGAGCCCTCTCCGACTTGGTAGGGTTAGCTACCAAGTTAAAATTTTGGCTCGCGATTACCTCTATTGGAATTTCTTCTTCAGCCTTAGAAATATGGTGGAGTGATAACAAATCTAATACTGACAGGTGATGAGCAACTCGTAAAGTCTTGCATAGATGATCTTACAAGAGAATTTGAGATGAAGGAAATGGGGGTCTTACACTATTTCCTTGGAATGGAAATATGGCAAAGAGATGGGAAGATATTTATATCTGAGGGAAAGTATGCTAAGGAGATTATGAGAAAGTTCCACATGGAGGGAAGAAAACCCATGGAGACTCCTCTTGCAAGAATCTAGAGGAATGAGGATGCCACTTCGGATGAAGTAGTCGATGCTACTGTTTACAGGTAGCTTGTGGGTTCCCTCATGTATTTGGTGAACACACAACCTGACATATGCTACACATTTAACCAGCTAAGCCAAGCTAGGTTAAGCCAACCAAGCTCTTTTGGAAGGAAAGGAAGCATGTGTTGTGATATCTAATAGGAACTACAGAGTATGGATTATGGTATAGACAGACAGAGGGAGTGAAGATTCAAGGCTTCACTGATGCAGATTGGGCAGGGAGTCCATCTGACCAGAAGAGCACATCATGAGGCATATCCAACATAGGATCAACAATTGTTTCTTGGTACAACAAGAAGCAGAGATCAGTTGCACTTATTTCAAAAGTGGTAGAGTACATGGAAGCCACTCATGCAACATGTGAGGCCATCTGGATGACGAAGATACTTATTGGTTTTTTTGGTAAACATATGAAGTTGGCGGTGATACATTTCGATAACCAAAGTTGAATCACACTCTTGGTTAATCCAATATTCCATGAAAAGTCCAAGCATATCGATATCTGATATCACCATCTCAAATATTGTGTTCAGAGGCAGATTATGTCATTAGAGTACATTCCCACGGATGAGCAGGATGCAGACATCTTGGCGAAGGCCCTGGTAAGAAGAAAATTTTAATTCCACAGAGGCATGATCAGGGTGGAAGATAATCCCTTTCTTGTTGAGTGGGAGTGTTGAAATGGCACTAAGAAATGGCACCCCAAAGTGGGCCTTTTGATTTAATTTTACCTTAATTAAATTGGAAGAGAAATTGTAATTTCATCTCATGAAAACTTGTATTAGTTAACTAAGTCATAATGACTAAGTTAGCTTAGGAAATTTGAGTTGAGGGTCTAAGAGGATGCATGTAGAGTTCTCAGAGGATTTAAGGGGGTCCAGTTACAATGATTTGTGAGTTGTAATTAGTTAACTCAATAAATTGAGCTAAAATCAATCTAACTAGTTCTAACTGAGTGATGAGATAGTGAGAGGTAAAGTGAATTAAATATGATTTAATTCACAAGTAGTGATCAATCAACTAACTGATAATTCGCTATAAATAGTTGTTGCATGTCGATTATAAGGAAGGCCTAGTTGATGCTGAGGTTAAACGGGTGATAACTATCAGTTGTATAGTTATAAAAATGTACATGTCAGTTATAGAGTCAGTTGGATGCCTAGGAAGGATTGCACAATTAAGGAAACAGATTTTCCTAGTTAATATGGATTTAATTCCTCAAGGAATGCATGAGGAGAGGTAGAGAATTGGCTAAGTATTTTTAATGTTTCTCCTAGATCAGAGTGAGACAATTGGCAGAGTGCAAGAGTTTCTCTTAAGAGAGAAAGCATTGTAGAGTTTCATGATCCTTGACTTTATACAATATACAGATAGCATGGTATTAGGCAGTGTGATTTCCATAGATAAATATTTTTTTGTGCAATTGATTATTTCTTTCTCTTACTTGTTATGTGATTGTGTGATCACGTTTTGTTTCCGCAAATTGTATAAGGATTGAGTATCTTGTTTTAGTACATTACAAGATCAGTTTGAATCTTGTTGTTAGATATTCTACATCCTCATGGAGGAATTGAATAGAAACCTGGGGATATTTGGAGAAGATGGGGGTTCGAATGTAGAAGAAAAATCATAATGGGCATCAGAAGATCGGGGAGAAACACAGAACCAGTCGAAGAAAGAGCTCGAAAAATATCAACCTAGTTCAAGTGTCATGAACCTATCACAATTCCTATTTAAAATGGAAGAAAAAATAGATATCAAGTTGTACCATGATAATATCGATGCTATGAAGCTGAACCACTGGTTGTAGTGACTTGAATTTGATTTCAGTTTCCATCGAATTGAGAAAGGGAAAACGATCTCATTCACACGACTGAAATTAGAGGGCCATGCAATGACTTGGTGGGAGAGCCACATGGAAACCCTGAGGTTGGAGGGAGAACCTCTAGTGACTAAGTGGGAATATTTCAAAACCCTCATTAAGTCATAATTTTATCCCATTGGGTACATGGAGGACCAGTGGATTCGGTGGCATTACTTCAGGAAAAAGTCAGGCCAAAGTGTGTTGGACTACACCATGGAATTCAGGAGTATGGATATAATGTTGGGTATCTCTCCAAAGAACCCATATGTACTCCTAAAGTGTTTGGGGGGTATACACCACCATCTGCATGAGAAACTAATGTTGTTCAAGCCCAAATCAGTGCACAAGGATTTTGTATAGGTGCAATACCTGGAAAACATAAGCCTAAAGAGAGTGCAATCAAGTGGATCAAGGAAGAAGGAGAAAAATGATGCTTTCAAGGAGGGGAAGAATAAGCCAAAAGGGGGTAAATATAAAAATATGAAATCCACTTCGCACCAGTGTAAATATTCCAACAACCATTACAACCACTGCAACATTGATGGCCATATATAGGAAAAGTGTTGGAAGTTGCATCGAGAGCTAAACCCGAAGAACACGAAGAAATATAATAAGAAGAATAATATCATGGCCATTGATTCGAGAAACCAAGTTGAAAGCCACTCGTATGTGGATGAGAATATCATTTGTATGTCAGTACAGAAGGAGGTGAATCTAAGTAGCCTTCAATAATAGGAAGAGATAGAAATTACCAAACTCTTACATATAAAGATATAGGCCAAGAAGACAAAGATTGATGCTCTATTTGACACAGGTCATAGAAGAATCTCATTGTAACTGAGTTGTTCAAGAAGTTTGGGCTAGAAGTTCTTGATCATCCAAACCCATATCCATTAGGATGAGTAAATAAGGATGCAGAGTTGAAGGTAACAAAACAATGCAAAACAGTGCCACTTTTATTGATGAAGTAGATCTATATGTGGTTCCCTTTGATGTATGTGGAGTCATGTTTGGGATTCCATACATGTACATGCATGATGAAATATTCATGAGGATATCTAACCAGTACCAAATCATCAAGGATGGAAAATCTTCCATCATCAACGTGCATCAAGGAAAGTAAAAAATTTCACTGGTAAGTCCCAACCAAGCCAATAAATTCATATGTTCGAGAAGGAAGTATGTTTTATTGTTTTTAAGAGAAAATCGGTTTGTAGAGAAGTCAATAAGAGGCAAGGAATCCTTGGAGGGTGGTACTAAGAAAAAAACAAAAAAAAACTAGAGGAGTTTCTATAGGCATACAGGGATGTGTTCTGAGAGCCTAAAGGAATACAACCTAAGGGGGAAGTGGAACATGATATCAATATATTTTCAGACTCCCTATTTTCAAATATCGGGCAGTATAGGTGTTATCTCTCTGTAATTTCTCAAGGCTAAGGAAATAAATCACCAAGGTAACTATCAACTAATTTTGGAGATTAGGATCTAGCCTTCCTAATGCTCAAAGAGGGCTCTCTCTTTATGATTTAACTTTGTTGTTTTAATTTATTTTAGGCTAGTTGTGTAAGATTGATTTGGTTTTATTTTGATTTTTTGGTGGAATTACTGATTTAGATGGATAGGTGTCTTTTTACTTTCCATTGGTCCATGGAGTCAATATATCAAGAAAACAGAATAGAATCAAGTTCTAAAGGAAGTGTTACAGGGAAAGGCAACTGAGAAAAATCAGATCGTAAAGGCTAAATGGTGAAGTGGTTTTCAATCGGGATCAAGAAGAATTTAAGGATTCCTTAAACTGGATAATGAAGGAAGATGAAGGAGGTAAATCGAGATCAGAGAGCAATCAAGGATTCTCCAAACCAGATATCAGAAGAAAACATGAAAATTGATAACAGTTCAAAACAGAGTGTATTTAAACAAGTTCTGCAATAAATTTCCTGTTATAACATTAAATTTAGAAAAATTGAAAGTTTATGGAATACTTAAGGAAATAACATGAACAATTGAAATATACTTCACTTAAGTAGCTCAACAAATGAATCCTGTAAATAAATGCCTTTATTAATTATCATGGTTGTCAACTTGAAAAAGGTATAATAAACCCTAAGGTAGTAGATAAATTCAACTATACAAATATTCAGGAATCCACCCTCAATACTTCAAATTGATGAAGTATTTATACAATTTATTACAAAATATCCTATTAACTGATTAGGTTTTTTTCTAGGAAATAAAATATCTGGATGAAAAAAGGAAGTGACACCTTTCTAACTAACTGAAAGTTGTCTCTGTTTTATTTGATTGATGTAATATGTTTGTTTCTTTCATGTTGGCTTGTCTTTCATGCTTTCTTCTTCCTCTGTCTTTGATCTGTTTACTCTTTCACCTGTCTCTGCTTTATCTTCCTTTCATCTGTAGTAAATCACATTGACTTTCTTGTTTTCTTATGTTTTTAGTCAAAATGGATTTTACTAAAATGACATATGTAACTTCATGTAAAATATGTCCTGGAGAGTTACTTTGAATAAACTTCATTGTTGCTGATGTAAATGCTTTCATCTCTGCTTTAACCATTACCGTGTAATTTTTTTTCTTTTGCTCTGTTTCTGGTTTAATCTTGGTTTTCTTTCTATACATGAAACTTCTGTTGAGTGAAGCCTTTGTTTTCATATCCTGGGAGTCTGGATTAAATAGGTTTTGGAACTAGTATCAAAATTGTTTGTCCAATCTTCTAGTCTGCTAATTACCTGCAAAAATAAAACAATTGTTAAATGAAAACACAAAGTTTGCAGTGAGGCGAGCAATGGCTTCAGTCTTTTCAGAATTTCACAGAAATAGGATTATGGAAAGAATAGCGGGTTTTTAGTTCTATTTGACAATGGATTTTTTTTTTCTTTTCGCAAATCAATAAAGTAGGAAAATGAATGAAATAATCTGGATTTCATATCTGAAAAATTTGCGTATCGCACAGCACAGGTGGAATGGTGGTTTATCACAGTGGAAGGGGTTTGATTTCAAACAGTGGATGGTTTCATTGCATGCACGGAAGCGTTTTGTGGTTTTATCGCACAATGATAGATGGTTTAGTGGTTTGGGATTGGGGGGTGCGATAAGACGTGTGAGTGTCGTGTGGCAGGGGAGAGATGGATAAAACCACCTATTTCGTACCACCCCCCCTTATGGTTTTAAAAATCGGATTGTCGGGGATTGTGAAAGTGTGTGGGGGCCATCAGATTTGCTGGCGGTAATCGAACGGTGGATAGGATTTGCAGGTTTAAACGGTGGGGTCGGGTAAAATATACAGGAGGAGGATTAATATGAAATGGAGTCTTGGAATATAATAAGCAGGGGGGTAAATGAAATATATAAAGTGGGGGAATTGTATTGAGCGTGGAATTTTAATCAGAAAGGGAAGTGGGGCCCGACATTGCTTTAACCATTTAAAACTATGAAAAGTGGGTTTTTGCATGTTTTAATTGAATAATGTGGAATTAGTAAAGAGGAAGGGATTTTAGTGATGGGAATGGGTTTTTATCTAGGGAAAGGGGTTTTAGTAATGAAAATGGGTTTTTAGGAAGGGGAAATTGTTTGAAGGAAATTAGTGATGTGAGATGAACCACTTGATGCTTTTCATTACTTGTAACGGCCTTCTGCCTACCCTTTATTTACCCTAACATTTTTTACTTCATTTATTGGGTGCATTTGAGCTTTTTTACCCTTTTATTTTCTTTTAATAAGAAAATTAACCTACTTCTAACCTTATAACTTTCAATGGCTCATATTAAAATGCTGAGCTCATTTTTATTCTATACTAACTATTGATCTACCAATATTAAATGGTTTGGCCATGTTTTTATTCACTAACTATCATGACATGAAATTTAAAGGCATGAATAATCAAGATTAAACTGTATGATTATCATGAATTGTGGCATTTTGGACAAGTTGCACACAATTTTATTTTCATAAAGTAAACTAAGAGTGGTGGCATTTGAAGGTGCACCACTTTCAAGATCTATTTTTGTTTCTTTTTGTGGGGTTCATACTTTATATTCTTTTTTAATCTTCTTTATTTTGGTCCTTTGATTTTTCTATTAGGACATACCCTCTTTTCATTTTTTTAATATGGGAAAACATTTTCAAAAAGCAAAGGTATGTACAATATTACGAGATTAAAAATATCCAATTCAAAATTATGATCCCTATTATTATAGGACCCTGACAGCGGCTTCACTTGGGGATGGAATCTCCTTGTGAGATGTCAAGAACACCATTGACTAGTGACCTGATCCATTGGGCTGATCCCAAGCCTGCACACTCTTTGTTATATAATCTCTGTTACTGAAAATATCAAAATAAAATTACAGCATTTTCTGCAAACTGAAATCTGACACATGTTGAACTGAAATTTGATCTGAAATAAACTTCTTGTTGAAAATAAAAACCAATCAAACTGAAATTCTACCTACTTGCTATAATCAGTTGTACAACTGCTAATTAGGTAAAATGAAACAGCCAATGCAACCATTCAAGGATTATATACATTGATGGATTTTGCTGCTTTTACATTTTTGTGATAAAAACTGAAGTTTTACAACCCAATAGAAACTTGTCAACAAATATGAATTTGATAAGGAAATATTTAACTTTCTTTGTTTACTCTAGAATCTGTTCAAAAGGATCTTCCAAGGCATATGCACAAATGTTCAACTTATCCAGGCAACTTTACATATGTTCTAGATGACCTCCATGCCATGAAACTAAATCGTTATTTTTACCTTTATTTCCCTACAAAATTAACCTATGATTGTCCTGAGATAATTGCAGATTTTCAGATAAGCTTTGTGATGATATTTCTACTGATGGAAATTTCTGTCTGATGAGATTTTTATCATCTCGATTCTGAAGCTCATAGTTATTTAATGGAGAAATATTTTGATTGTATTCATCATCCAACACATCAGCTATTGGATCATGCAAAACTTAGAAGGATTGTTGCAACCTATTACATATGGGTTTCAATGGGACTTTATAGATTTCTACATGTTGGTCATACTTTGCTTTAGAGATATTATTAAAAAAAATACTTTAAAAAACTGAAATGCTTCAAAACATAATCATATAGAACTTTCCTATTTCATTTGATCAGGTATTTCAATGGAATTTGATAACTGTAATTGTGAAACTGAAGAATCTTGATCAAGAGTTTCATTGTATTCTTTGTTGTCAATAACAATACCTAAAGAATGCTGATTTTTTATTGCATTAAAGTTGTCTCTGATGAACTGAAATGAAGAAAAACAAAGAGGCAAAGGTTTTTCACTTATTTCCAAATTTTATGCACTTTATTCTTCACTCCTATAGCTGATATGTATTGGCTGATCATTGTATTCAATCTGCTGAACTGAATTTCCTCATCCCACAAAATAGCTATTGATTGCTCTGTAAATTTATCTTGAATTTGGAGAACATAATTATCATCATATTGATCATACTTAGGAAAATCATTAAAATAAGGAATGTCATAAAATATACACATTAAATCAGAAGAATTCTCCTCCACATATTGATCTATAAATCCATTTTCTAATCTATGGTAGTTGGGATTAGCAGGAAAGTGTTTATAGCCAACAACCTCTTCTTTTTCTGCAATAAGTGGGTCATGGTGATCTTGAACGAAAAATCCATCTTTCATGGTGATTTTTTGTATCATTTCCTCTATTATACTTACTAAAATGTCAATTTTTACCTCTGAAGATGTGTTCGGGAAAAATAATTGCCTATCATTTAATTTGTCAACCCGGGGGTTTCATAAACTTGTGAAGCATGCGCGCACTGTATGTTCTAGAAATTGTCTTTCAGTTTAGATCAATCTAACTACAAAATAACAAAAACCAATTCATCTAATCTATGAAATCAAATAATGAAAATGAAATTCAACTAACCTATGAAATCAAGTAACTAAAAGAAAGAAAACAAATTCAAAATAAAATATAGTGTGCGCAATCACACTTGCAGGAATTGAAATTTTAATCTAAGAAAACATTTCAAAGCATGTAAATGAAAACAACTAAGGTACCTTCAATCACTCCAACATCCAGTATGGAAGTATGATAGAATCACCCTCTTCAGATGATATATAAGCAACTAATTATACTTTAGACTTTAAATCTAGGAAAGCAATTAAAGCATGCAAAGGGAAATCTCAATAATTGCATAAGTTAGGTATTCAAGTATTCAGTTTAAAAATATGATAAAATCACCTTCTTGAAATGATCTTTAAGAACACCCAACTATAAAATTAAATGAGGATCTAAAAATCAATGTAAAAGCATGTAAAATTAAAGCTCAATAATTGTATAGGTTGAACATTCAATCCCCCAATTTGGAACAGCTTCTTAGCCTGATCTTTTAGGAACATTCAATTATACAATGAATTGATAGTTTGATCTAAGAAAGTAAATAATAGAACATGAAAGGAAACTAAATAACTGTGATATATATTGCCTCAAACTTAATCCAATTGGAAAATAGATAAATCTATCCTTTTGAAATGTTTTTATAAAAGCAAAGAATACACAGTCATTCTAAAAATAGTACTCAGAAAGCAAACAAACTTTAATCTATAAAAGCAAGTGAATATCACATATTTTAGGTAGCTGATCTAAAAGTATGAGAGATGGTAAATCGAGATACTCCATATGTAAGCAAAACCAAGTCAAAATGAAGTAAAATTCATGATTAAGGTGCCACAATCTAATTCTGTATTCAAAGCTTGAGCATAACTCCAATTTTACATATTATTTGATAGAAGAAATATTCCCCTATTTATACAAAAATATGAGAATTTATCTCATTAATGAGAGTCCATGAATCTCTCCCTATATCTCAAGAGTTACAATCCAAATAGGAAGTGATAAGGCACATGTCTTCTTAGATTTACAATACAAATAGGAAATGAGACACATATCATTATGATCCCATGATCTTCTCCATCCAAATTTGAATTTGGCCTTAGGAGGCCACATACGAGTCTTATAGAAGCTTCTTTTTGACCTACACATGGCAACAAACTCATTCCACTTGTTAGGTATAACAATGTGCATATTATTTTCTAATTTTTAGTCGTAAATTCACTTAAAAATACTAGGAAAAACATAATGTAACCCAATAGTGGTTGTTGGGCCAGAATTGTAATCTACGGATAAACTACGCTTCCCTAGACCATTGTCTAGTCTAGAACAATAGGTGAAAGAATATACTACCCTTTTTCCTAACTCAGAACAAATACACAGAGAGGATTGGATGCTTACTTGTTTCAGTCGCTTCCAAATGGCTTCTTTCTGTCGCTCCCACTACAGATTCAAATTCAAGCAGTTTCAAATAGCTAAATGCTTCCTGTAAGAAAGAACAGTGAAACAACAGAAGATGCAATAATATAGATATCTATTCAAGATAATTAGCTAAATAAGTTAAGCATAAACTACATTCATCAACCAAGACCTTACAACATGGAAAATCAAAGTTATCATAGATGCATGTAGGGAAAAACAAGAAGTACTCTTTATTGATGATAGAAGGAGAGGTTACAACCTAGTGAATTATTTTTAGTAACCTTCCAGCAGAGTTCCCAAGTCTCATCACAGCATAAGTCTCTCCAGCAGCCGCTCCACAAATCAAAATCTCTAATGAAAATTATCTAGCATTTCCCTACTCAAATTCTTCCTCCTAAACACTTAGATTTGTGTTCAATTTATAGATGAACTGTAGGTTGTTTTGTAATCAATAACATTCCAAAAATAGGCAAGACATGTTTCCACTTATGTAGATGTCAAATGGACACTTAGATCCGAAGCTTGACGCATGTGAACCCTTCTAGAAGACATTGGCCAAGTGGAGATTCCAGAACAATGAGAATTTCGCTCCCAATGTGACCAACGCCCCTTTGAATGTCGGGAAGTGCTTTGCAGAGTAGCCTTGAATGGGGCTACTTGCATATGCAACGCACTTAGGCCCCTTAGAGCCTGCTTTGGTGAGCTCCCACATGTTTAATAATAAGCTTCAAACCATGGAAAAACCTTGTTTGATGAAATTCTTGTTTGATTTATGTTGTTTCCTGTCTTAGGGAATATAGAAACTGAGATGAAAGGGAATGATAGACCCTTGATCATCGGTCTTGGAGATGATACCCAGTTAACCAGGTCATTGGGAATGGTGCCCAAATTTACCTATAACAATTGCCCCCTAAAGCATGAGATCCAAATAATAAGAACATTTGATTGAGATGCTTTACACTGTGATGAGCCTGGAAACAAAGCGGAACTGTCACCTGCATCAATATTACAATACAATACATCATGATAAATCCTCTATTGATCATAATTGCTGAGGTTAGGCATTCCCATATTCAGCACATAAAACAATCTAATAACATGTATATAATTCAGAAAGTCGTTTACATCGGAAAGTTGCCCAGATGCAGACACACCTACAGATATAGGCCCATGTTTGGATGAAAATCTGTATGTAAGGTCATCGTACAGATGATGTGTATGAAAATCTTGAAATCGTAGCCTGGATGGCTGAAACTAAATTCGAGGTCTTCTTATCTCATTCACTCGATCATTCAAGTACAATTCTAGCCATGCGAATATATTATTTTTCATCAAACATGGAAAGACATCATTTGATTACCAGCCAATAATGAAAGATGTTAACAAACACGAGAGAACCACCATTAATGAAAATGGCCCTCAAGGTACTACAATACATTTCGTAAGGCGTGAATAGATGATTTGATGTCGAACACCAAACAAAATCATTCGGTCAAAAGTTCAGAAGCAAGGATCTTTCTGATGTTGTAACAAGCCTCATGGTACTGGAATCTGATGTTTCTAAGTGAACATCCTGGATATTGATTTTTAGTCAACATGAAGTCACCTTATTGCAAAACTGGAGTTATTGATTTCGGAGACAAGGGTATGACTTGATATAGCAATTGTCAGGGATGACGGTCATGAAAATCAAGGTTTATGAGTATTGCAGATGGATGAGTTGTTAATCACTGGATGAATTCTCTTGAACATATCGACGACACTGTGATGAGTTGGCAGCATTGACCCAAAAATAAAGTGAAGTTATGATGAACCATAGGTGTGAATGAACCGTCAAGATGATTACCCAACCCAAACAGTCATGGACATGGAGTGAAAGAAGTGTCATGTTCAAGAGCGACTTGCTACCAAAAAGAAACTTTGCTTGCTTTTCCCAAATTGTCCCCGGTCATTTGTCGACCAGTACCTCTTTATTTTTTAAAAATCTTTGAGGAGGATAACATTTGCTTGATCTATAATTCAACCCTTTGGGTGAACAAAGAATAAAGTATCGCTATTTAATAATTTAATGAGTCTAGCGATGAATGAAACTCGATTCTTTCCATGATTGACAAGCCCATCGCTATTTTATGTTTTAAAGAGCTTAACGACAGTGATAGCCCGATCCTTTTTCATGTTTAGAGAGCCTGAAAAAGAGGACGAAAGAGAACTCCAAAAAGTACTTTTTTTGTAAATTTATCTCTTAGATCCGAAAAATTGTAAAATAATATCTGAAAGAACGTCTTTGGTCATGTTTAACCAAGGTATTCCTTTTTCGTAAATAATCTATCTTAGTCCGGAAAAGGGTTAAACTTATACTGAGTAGATATCAATTCATTTACTTTAACGAGCTTGAATTGACAAGTGCTCGACAATATTTTCACATTATCGGAGTCTGAAAAGAGCTGAAAGAAGACTCCAGGGGTTCCTTTTTCGCTGTTATCGAAGCTCAAAAAAGAGATAAAAGTGCGCTTCAAATCCTTTTTCATTTTTAACAAAGCTCGAAAAATAAGGAGAAAAACTATGCTTTGTGGTCAATTCTTTCTTGAAATAAATCTGCACGATTAACCTATTCGTTATTTGTATTTCCTGTTCAGAACAACATCAAATGGATTAAAAATACATGTTTCATGATAAAAAAGCATAATAAAACCATAGTCATAGCAATAAATTTAACTTGCAAGTAATTAAATGACTATATAAAGTAGTTTCACTATTCATTTTTACCATTCCATAGTTACCATTTGCATTTTGGAGCTCTTAACCTGATTTTGCCCCCGAACTTCAATCGTTGATTATGGTCGTTTCAGTGGATAGATTTCATCACCATTTGATCCAAGTCAGTAGTAAAAACCTCCTCTTTCTTTCAGTATTCATTTCATTATCATCCCTTGCAAATTTTTTGGGTTTTGAGGCCCCCCTAGGGTAAATTTTGCCCAAAATGAGGGAAACGCACCCTTGAATGTTGAAACCTTCGTTGCATAGCAGGTACAATGAAGTGTACCTTCATGTGCAATGCATTGTCTCAGCCCAGGGAGTGCGTTGGGCACAGTTGAAGTTTTTTGTTTTCATGCTGTGTCCAAAATTTGCCTAGTTTTTTTCAATGAATGGTATCTAATGGATCTTATGGTTGATTTTCAGGTTTCCATCGGATTATAATGATGATTTCATATAGATAAAGAGAACATGAAGAACAATATATGATTGCCTTGAATGATCCGGGTACTGTAAGAGCTTTAAGATATTGCAAGCTGCTTAAGTACTTTAAACTGTCGGGAATGAGGAAACAAATAGAACTCCTAGAATTCCTTGTTCGAGCATGGGATCCAATGATAGAGGCATTTCACATAAAAAATAAAGTGTTTTCCATAACAGTTGAGGATGTGTATTTTCTCACAGGTTTGTTAAGGAGAGGTTTTCCCATTTCACTCACAGGATCTACTATTCGAGGAGAAACAATGAGGGATTATGTTATACATTATTGCTATCTGGGATCAAAACCTAGAAAATATGGAAAAATAAACATCCGTGATGTCAGGGATTTTCCTTTGAGGACCATCCTTTTCACGATTGCTAAACTAGATGGCACCGTTACACTCCATGTAGCGAACAGATCGTATATGCAGTATGCGCTGGAATGTTTAAAGCCAACAGTTTTCAACTAGTCTGAAGTTGTTCTATCTCAGATAAAGGAACAACTAAATAAAGCAAAGGGAGGAAGGAATAAAAAATTCAGTTGTGGTTCCATCCTTATCTCTTTTTCTTTGGAATAGATTCCGCTGATGCAGCCACAACATGTAACATTGGATATATCTAGTACTAGAGATCCTCAAATGCAGAGATGGGTAGAACTCATGGGTCGACATTCAGGCCAATCGACTGTTGTGTTCTTGACTACATTCTTTGCCTATTTCAAGTGACAGATCATTGCCATTGTTGAGTATGCATATGTAGGTGTCGACTTCCGAGGAGATCCAGATCTAGTTTTACCAGAAGGCGCTCAGTGGGGTGCAATAGGTAAGATTGATTTGACCATGTTTTTTGATTTGTATAAGGTTTATACAAATGTTTTTGTTTTTTGATTTCTTTCCAAGACTAAACTAAATGTTTTAATGTAATGCAGATATTGGTCGCTTTCAACCAGTAGAGGAACCAGAGCGCGAAGCGGATGTGCCAGCAGAGAGGGTTGTCGGGAGAGCAGTCCTTCAGGACCTTGATATGGCTGAGACTCTTGCTGAGCTCCAACAGCACATAGAGGGGTTGACCTTTGGGATTCCAGATTTTTAGATCGAAGAGCTTCCCATGTGACTGCAGCGACACACAATTGGGGTTCCTAACTTTTGGATGCGGCTGCTCCGTAGGATTGCTAGATCTATAGCATGCTATCATGATCACCACTAGTTTACTTATGAATTTTTGCATACATTTTGAGGTCAGATGACCAATGTGTCTTGGGCACAAATTTTGTAAAAAACCTATAACTATCTATCTATATGTTTTCAGATTTTTTCCTATGTTTAATGCGCAATCCTGTTCAATGATGTGAATGTTTTCTTTACCTATGTCACAAATGTCTATTTAAAACTTGAATAGCTAATGAATCAATTAAAGTGTTCAGATTTCTAGAAATGTGTTGATATTGAATGAAATCAAAATGTCTCTCCAAAATTCAAACTCTTAGGAACAATCTAAGAAGTATTGGATTTCTAACAGTATAAATACTAGTAAGTTGTAGTACCACAAGTTTTGAGTCTAACCTTATGATTATGCAGTTAATACCAAATGAAATGGCATCAGAGATAAGTTCAATCAACGCACTATACTCAGCGATATTATTCATCGATCTATTGATACAAATCCCTTGAAAACTCACTAACTCACCGTTCGGAGTGAAAATGGCCCATGCTGCAGAGGATAGATTTTGCGTACTACGACTAGCACCATCAGCATATCCAACAAATGGTTCTGAAGATTCAGTGATCTGCGATGAAATGTAAAGCGGATTACTAATGTCAAGAAAAATCTAAAAAACAAATTAAGATAGTGAATGCAAATCAACAACATATGAACAATATAATACAAAAAATTACTACGCTCATGATTAAGCATAGTAACGTTTAAGATACAACCCATTTCTAGGTTGTGCCAATGGAATCCCATCGTAATCAACTAACTCGTAGGCACCTTTAGCAAGAACTCTTTTGACAATGTAGGGGCCATGCCATAATGGCTCGAATTTCCCTGTACCTATTACATCATCTTCTTGGTTGTAAAGAAGGACCAAGTTGCCCTCTGAGTAGATGCAAGGCTGGACATTTTTGTCATATTGCACCTTTATACGTCTATTATGTGCTTCGTTGGCCAATTGGGATTCACGACGTGTTTCATCTAGATGGATGAGGTTAAGGAAACGCGCTTCTTCTTCTGAGGTGTTAGGTAACAAGTCTATCGCAAGTTTTAACGATGATATTTCGCATTGGATTGGCAAGATAGCTTCCATACCATACACCAATTGAAAAGAATTAAATCCAGTCACATTTCTCACTGAGGTTCGATACGCCCACAAGGCGGAGTACAGGATCAAGTGCTAGTTCCTTTTACGGACTCTTATCATTCATTGAAGCATTCATTTAAGAATTTTTTTAATAGCCACAACTTGTCCATTTGATTGTGGATAATAAGGAGTAGAATTATCATGCAACAATCCTAACTTGGTTTTCAATTCAGACATCATATGGTTGAGAAAATTCTTCCCATGATCTGTAACTATAGACTGTGGTACCCCAAACCATGCAATGATGTGATTGAAGAAAAACAATGCAATTGTTTGTCCTGTGTTATTGAATGTAGGCATTGCTTCGGCCCATTTGGTAAAATAGTCGACCACGACAATAATATAACCATGCCCCCCGGACGAAGGATGGTTACAGGTCATGAAATCGATACCCCATTTTGTAAATGGTCCAGCAGAGACAACAGGATGCATTGGCGCTGGCAGTTTGCGGATTTTACGATCATAAATCTGGCATGTATGACAACTTCTGACTGTGAGGATACAATCTCGAAAAATAGTAGGCCAAAAGTAACTAGCGCAGAGTATCTTATGTGTGGTAGCATAACCAGATAAATGTCCACCACAAGCCCTAGCATGGCAATCATTTAACACCTTTTTGGCCTCCTCATGAGTGAGGCATCTCCTTAAAATTGTATCGACACCATGACAATAAAGTGTATTGCCGACGATTAAATAATATTTGGCTTGGTATCGAATACGTCGTTGATCAGAGCAAGAGGTATTAGGTCAAAAAGTTTGGGTTTGGAGATAAATTATGAAATCTCCATACCATGGATCAGATGATCCGATCAGAAACAGAGACTCGTCTGGAATAGATGGTTCCGACGTAGTTGTAGTACTATCACAGGGAAGGTCACAGAGAAGCTCAGCCAAAACCAAAGACTTCTTTGACTTGGATTTGATGAATTCCAAATCAAATTCCTGCAAAATGACGATCCATTTTGAATATTTCCCCCCCAGAAATTGACGTGATAAAATGTAAGTCATGGGGTTTCAATATGAAACTATTGTTGTTTTTCGGAGCAGGATATAATGGCGAAATATTTGGACAGCTTGAATAGCTGCCAAGCCAAGCTTTTCCACATACAAGTACTTCACTTCCGTATCATTGAGATTACGACTCAAATAATATATCGGATGTTTAATTCCATATTCTACTTGGACCAAAACCATAGCGATGGTTGTCTCATCCACGGCGATATATAGGAAATAATCATTTTGATAATTCGGGGGATACATTAATGATGCTCGAACAAGATGTTCCTTGACAGCATCAAAAGAAGCTTGCACAACTTGGTCCCAATGGAAGGGAACCCCCTTTTTCAATAATCGAGTAAATCCTTTAGCCATTTCGGCGTAATTTGGAATGAACCTTCTTAGGAAGTTAGTCTTTCCTTGAAGTTTTTGTATCTAAAGTAAGTTTGATGTTGCAAGAAAATCAAGAATGTCTTGTACCTTCAGTGGGTCTATTCGAATTCCTTCTTTTGAGACTACGAATCTGAGCAATCGACCAGAACCAACACAAAACACACATTTGTGCGGATTGAGGCATATCTTGTACTGTCAACAGCGTAAGAAAATGGCTCTCAAATGCATCGAGTGATCAGTATGTTTTTGTGAATGCGTTGGTAAATCATCTAGATATGGTTGAACAATGTTCTTGATGTTGTTGAAAGCATAATCCATTGCACTCTGAAAAGTTTCCCCAACATTCTTTAAACCAAACGAAAGTTTCCTATATGCGAATGTGCCCCAGGGACAGATGAATGTTGTCTTATGTTGGTCATCTGGGCGGATATTGATTTGATTGTAGCCGGAAAATCCATCCATGAAAGAAAATATTTCACATCCAGCACAATCGTCAATAATCTGGTCGATAAAGGGAGTAGGATAGTTTTCTTTTGGACAAGCATGATTAACATCCCGATAATCGACGCACACTCTAATGGTTCCTTGTGTTTTCATAGCAGGAACGATATTGGAAACCCACTCAGTTAGCGGAACAGGGTAAATGAAACCAGCACGCAAAAAATTTTCAACTTCTACTTTGATGGCAGCGGCTTTCTTCGAATGAACAGGACGAAGTCGTTGATGCACCGGTTTGACATCAAGATACATACTAATAGTGTGTTCAACTATACTAGTATCTATGCCTGGCATTTCCTCGTAAGTCCAAGAAAATACGTCACGAAATTCATAAAAAAGAGAGCGATATGAATCAATTTATGATGGAGAACAAGATACACCGACATGAATATTTTCTACAATGCTAGGTTTGGTCAAAATATCGATAGAAATCTTTTCTTCAATATTTGATAAATTTCGCTCAGATTCAATTGCATTAATCGGAAAGAATTCGAAAAGAAATTTTGAATGGATGGGTGATATAGTTCACTAAGATTATTTTCTTCATAATCTGGAAGATGGGAACGATGATGATAATCTTCTCGTGGTTCTCCTTCTGCCATCATAGCTTCCAAAATATTTTCATCTGTCAAAAATTTTGAGGAAAATGGATCAGATGGAGTACCGAAATCTAATGAATAATCAACCCAAACACTCGACGATGTTGATTTCGGATTTTCCGCCCAAGCCAAATAGATTGATTTCTATTGTAGCTCAATAGGGCTAAGTAGTAAAACATCATCCAACGTAGAAATATCAGAATCACCTGTACTCTTCCTTAAGCTAGATAGAGTGGAAGAGATCATGCAGCAGGTCTCTATACTTGAAATTTTTGCTGATGTCGCTGCCGGCGGTAATGCAAAGGTTCCCATAAGAGTGGAATCCTTTAAGATTCCTACACCAATGTTTTGGATTTATATTTGGGGCAAGTGTATATACGGAACGCTTCCAGTTACCTGCGAAGCGGAGGCAAAAAAAGGATAATTGATTAATGACTGTAATAGTACCTTTATGAGGAAAGGCAACCATTCTAAAATATGTAGAAACAATTGCAGTCATCGCATATACCCATGGTCTTCCGAGTAAAATATTATAGTCAAGGGGTCCGTCAACAACCTCAACATCAATACTTACTATTTTTACCCCTAATTCAACTTGCAGGTTATTAATAATACCACAATTTTTATATGTTCTTCCATCAAAAGCCTTCAACGTCATTGATGATTGCGATAATCGCAGCGAGCCAAGTGACTTCCAAAATTTTAGAGACATAATGTAGGTATATGCTCCCTCATCAATAATAATACGATGAACAAGGTGATTGAGAACATTTACTTGGATGGAGAATGCCAATTCTTCTGGTAGCTGCAGCACATAGCCCGTATGATTAAAGACGACAAGATTAGAATCAGTCGGATCAATTCCACCAATGGTTGACAATAAAGCCTGCTTCTGGGAGGGACAATTTTTAAATACCTCAAGAGCAGAAATAGCTAAAGGGGATTGAGCCAAATCTTCAACTATATTATAATTTTGTGTAGCTCTTTCTCGAGGATTATATGTTGATTTATGAACTACTCCCTTCGGTGGTTTAATCGTCAATTCAGGAATAAAAGGACGTGGTACTGATTCATTAGATGGATTCATTGTCGAGTTAGTAGGTTGATCAGTGACCAAAATACCATAGTCTTTATTCCGCGTCGACACCAAAATATCTTGTGAAGGTTTTGTAGTGGATAACATTAACACTTGGGAAATAGGAGCTTGATCCATAGCAACCAAATTTGTGTCTGGATTTGGAAATGGGTCTGTCAACACAGCTGATGCATTAGAAGTCTTGATGATTTTTTATACTTCAGAAAGGTGAGGAAAATCCCTAAAAAAATGTTCCTCATTACAGATTATGCATGGATAACGAAGTTTCCGTGGTCCTGAAGGTTGATCAGATGATCGTTCCTGCGGGTTAGAAGTTTTATTTTTCTTTGATTTCCCCTTTTTCTTACTTCTTGGTTGCTTATCACTTTTGCCTTTGTCAAATGAGATAGCGTTGATTTCAGAAGTAGGAGCAGGATCAGATGCAGTAGTGTTTTGTGTATTTACAGTGCCTATCAAGCTGTCTCTGGCATGAGAGTCCTTTATTTGAGGAGGAAAATTGAAATTAGATCACGACGCATTTGGTATTTTCTCATAGAGCGTGCCAGACTGAGTCTAAATCAATTCTAAATACTGGGCATGAGCGATGACTTTCTCTTTTGTGACGACGCCACCTTTAGCCACATCCTCTGTTATAGATGGTAACAAGGATTTGATGAACCATTCAGCAAGGAGCTGATCGGAAACAAATGTCTTAACCATTCGTCGATGGCAACGCCACTCATGAATATGATCTGAAATGTGAGTAGCATTACTCTGTTTGAAGTTGGTCAAGAGTTCCGTTCCAGTTTCGTATCTGATCGGTAACTATAAATGGGTCAAAAAGACAGTAGCCAAGGCAGTGAAAATGTCAAAAGAAGCTCTAGGTAATTCAATGTACCATTTAGCTGTTGGACCTGTGAGCGTTCGCTAGAAAAGATGTAATCGAACAGAATCATCATTTATGGAATTTGATGAACACCATAAATGATAAGTCATAACATGAGTTGATGGGTCTTCTCCAGGGTTTCCATTGAATTTAGGAATGTCGGAGGGTAATTTATGTGACATCACTGGCCACCAAGGAGCATAATTGATAGGATCATTAGTTAATCGGTTTAAATCTGGTAATTCCAAGGTTGCAACAAAAGGTAACTGTCTATTAAGTTTAGGTTGAGAATAGCCAGGATAAGGTGGAATTGCTTGGGCAACAGGTCTTTGAGCACCAGCATATGGGATTTGATGTTGGTAACCCAGATAGGGGTTTTTTTGCATAGCAAACGCTTGGGAGTTCTGTTGACCAAAACCTGGACATGTTACTTGTTGAAATGAAGTTTGTGGAATTTGCACCTATGGTTTCCAAGGGGTCTGTCCACTAATATTATAACCCAAATT
Source organism: Pinus albicaulis (assembly GCA_034641835.2). Classification (NCBI taxonomy): domain Eukaryota; kingdom Viridiplantae; phylum Streptophyta; class Pinopsida; order Pinales; family Pinaceae; genus Pinus; species Pinus albicaulis. The sequence goes on along the minus strand of CM076574.1, from coordinate 1,244,003,187 downwards.
TGTGTAAGTTGGATTCGGTTGATATGTATAACCAGATTTTGTTTGTGACATCCCATAAAATGGTGGACCAGCTTGTGAATAAATGATTCCTGAGACAAGTTGTTGTAAATTAACCAAAGGATTTTGATATTGAGTTGAAGAACTCGCCTGATAAGGTTGATGTACAAGATTTTGATGCTATAGCAGGGGTATAGATGTATTAACAAGTGGTATTGAAGTGGGTGTAATAGGTTTAATTGGTTGATATGATTGGACAACCATTTTTTATTGGATAGGCAGAGTGGGCTGCCATTGAGAAACATTTAAATCAACATTATTCTGACCAAAATGTGACTGAGTATTTTCGTATTGGGTAACCAAAGGTTGCCCCCCAGCATAAGGAGGATAATAAGACGAAAAATATTGTTCACCGAATACTGGGAGTCTAGTTGATAAAGGAATTGACCCATAATGACCGGCTTGATATTGCCCTGATGATGGATTTAATGAATCAAGTCATTCAGTACTAACTATAGGACTACTAGTTAAAACACCAGATGATGACATTGGCAAAGACCATGAATGTGAAGGTGCACTAGAGAAAGTGCCAAATAGTGATTTGTAACCTATTGGGATCAAAGGGCGGCTGTGAAAATATGACTCTAGTGATGTTGTGAACATTGACAGAGTAGCGAGGGTAGCAGCTGACATAATTGGAACAGCAGACCCAACCGAAGATGTTGGTTCAGACATGGTTGTCTGACCAAATGTATACCCTCAAAAATCGACGGGTGATTGAACGGAAATAGGATTAACAAAAGCTGATGGAAACGATTGAGGAAATGACTGGTACAGGTAAAGGTCTCCCCCAAAGTGGGTTTGACTTAAAGGTGTATCAGGTTGAGGAATTTCTTCAATTGAGATTAAACCAAGAGGAAGAACTTCACCATCAGGCCCAAAATATATATTTCAGACGGTTGACTGTGCGATATAGGAGTTTCAATAGCTACAGAACTTTGTGGGATGACCAAGGTAGGAAAAACTTCCGGCTATTCAAATTAAAGATTCAAAGATTCTAGAAAAGAAGAGACAGGATCTGGATCAATGTGTGTTTGAACAATGTCAGGTCCAAGAGGTATGGTCTCAGCGATTGAATGGATCATGACCACGGGTAGCTATGAAGACTCCGTTTCGATAACAGTAGACAAACCAAGATGTGCGGAAACAATTTAAGCTAACTCTAGATTAAAATATGATGTTTCACCAGAGGTACGAATTGTACTTGATTCGGCAGATCATGATCGCCTTCGCCTACCAAAAATAACTTCCGGTGGTAAAGGTGGTTTTAAAGCTAATCTACATGAACGACAGGGGGTAGGATTATGTTCTTCCACGATTACTGATTTATTTTATCCAAAAACAAATAAACAAAAAGAGGGAAATGCTAGGCAAAATGGTTTACCAGGAAACTGTGAACTGCAGAATACCTCTTGGCGAACCAAGAAGTATGGGCAGGTAATCTCCCTGAATGTTGTGTTCGATGTATCGCAATTTCAAGGCAGTCGACTTGGTTCATTATGGATGGATAGCACCTAAAATTTGTCCTTCAAAATATACCTGAAGGTACGTGGAGGCCCATGTCCGTATTAGCGATGTCTGATGCGAAACCACACAGTGAGAGCACCCCTTTATACTTATCGTACTGTAACACCGCTCGATATACCTGATATTACGTGGAAGAGCTACGATATACTTACGTACGTGGAGTGAGGTATCACACTTAGAATGTATCGCAGACAATTTAACGACAGCTGCTATGTTTTATGACATCGGAACACGTCTCTAGCCTAGACCTCTAAATGTTATTGTTAATGTTCCAAAGCATTGTTAAGTAAATTGAGATTTATTTTATGTTGATCTTGCTTAACAGTTTTCCTTTCAGGTTCACCACAATGATGTATATGAAATTCCTAAAATACAAGCTAAGAATGATAAACAAACTTTCACTTTCAACTTTTTCAATGAAAGACCTAGCTACTAAGGGAAGAGAGAAAATAATTTGAGAGCAAACAAATCAATGAATCTCAAACTAAATGCATATTTCCTAATGTTCCTTTTGCAAAAAACACACAATCCTACATGCAAATGCAAGTTTTTCTTTTCAGTTTCCTTAATGTTATGAATGCAGAAAGAAAACTAGGTGCACTAGATCAATAATAAAAATGCTTTTTACTTTCGAGAAATGAAGAATACAAACAACAATTTCTCTTTTGAAGGAAAAATGAGGATTTCAACAACAATTTCTCCTATCAAGGAAATGAATATTTTACAACAATTTCCTATTTTCGAAAGCAAACGATTCTTAATGTGACCATAAAAAGTACTTTGAAATCAACTTATCAATGATAATGAAATTTTTTTTAAAAACAACATTGAACAAATTTTCAGTCAAAGGAGAAGAAATATATAGAGTTACTGGTCAATAGAGCATCAAACTTTTCAGAACAAATCAGCAAATAGAACTGAAGAAAAATACAAAGTCAGATTCAAAGGGATTTGGTCCCTTTTAGGAGCCAACGCAGTCTCCAAAAGGAGACAGTGCTCTGCAACGCAGGCTGAGAAGGGAGACAATGCTCTACAAAGCACTGTGCCCTGACGAAGGGTGCGTTGAGCGCAATTAACAAAGAAAAAGCTACTGTTTGGCTCACTAAATTTGCAAATTAAGCTCTGAAAAATTCTAATCTTTATGTGAAACAGCTACTGGGTGGATTTAGAAAGCAGATCAGAGACTAAAACACCTAGAAACAGGAGAAGTTCTCCCCAGTGGAGTCACCAATTTTTTGGGCCAGAATTGTAATCTACAGATAAACTACGCTTCCCTAGACCAATGTCTAGTCTAGAACAACAGGTGAAATACTATACTACCCTTTTTCCTAACTCAGAACAGATACACAAAGAGGATTGGATGCTTACTTGTTTCAGTCCTTCCAAATGGCTCCTTCTTGTCGCTCCCACTACAGCTTCAAATTCAAGCGGTTTCAAATAGATGAATGCTTCCTGTATGAAAGAACACTGAAATAGTAGAAGATGAAATAATATAGATATCTATTCAAGCTAATTAGCTAAATCAGTTAAGCATAAACTACATTCATCAAAAAAGATCTTACAACATGGAAAATCAAAGTGATCATAGGTGCATGTAGGGAAAAACAAGAAGTACTCTTTATAAATGATTGAAGGAGAGGTTACAACCTAGTGACTAATTTGTAGTAACCTTCCAGCAGAGTTCTCAAGTCTCATCACAGCATAAGTCTCTCCAGCAACAGCTCCACAAATCAAACTCTCTATTGAAAATTCTCCATCATTTCCCTACTCAAATTCTTCCTCCTAAACACTTAGATATGTGTTCAATTTATATATGAACTGTAGGTTTTTTTGTAATCAATAAAATTCCAAAAATAGGCAAGACATGTTTCCATTCATGTATATGTCAAATGGACACTTGGATCCGAAGCTTGACACCTGTGAACCCTTCTAGAAGACACTGCCAAGTGGAGATTCCGGAACAATGATAATTTCGCTCCCAATGTGACCAACGCACCTTTGAATGTTGGGAAGTGCTTTGTAGAGCAGCCTTGAATGGGGATACTTGCATATGCAACGCACTTAGGCCCCTTAGAGCCTACGTTGGTGAGCTCCCACATGTTTAATAATAATCTTCAAACCATGGAAAAACTTTGCTTGATGAAAGTCTTGTTTGATTTATGCTATTTCCTGTCTTAGGGCATATAGCAACTGAGAGGATAGGGAATGATATACCCTTGATCATCGATCCCGGAGATGATGCCCAGTTAACCAGGTCATTGGGAATGGTGCCCAAATTGACCTATAACAGTGGTAATGGTAAGTTAAATGTAATGAAATGGAGGTGGAGTGAAGGTGATAATATGGAAATATAAGTGAAAATGTAATGGAAGTAAATGACAATTTCAAGGCCCAACATACCTCCCACCTGAAGCTATTGCATGTCCTCATGAAATATATTGCTTTAATTCTTTTTTTTATCCTTTGAGCTTTAGCTTAACTTTGCATGATATCATTTGATAACTGCATACTTCTGCAAAGTCTTTTAGTTGAATTGCAACATGGTTGGTTCTTGTGTTTCAAACATATTTTGTTGTTGCATTCAATTTTGATCTTTGAACTTTTCATAATGATAATTTGATTATTATTGCAAAGTATATCTTTATTGGATTGCATCATGGTTGTTTATTGTGTGACAACCATGATTGTGTTTGCATCCAATTGTCTTTTAAGTACTTTTGAAAAGCCATTGTATGCTCATAATAATAATGTAATAGTTAATATATTTTTAAATTATATGGGATTTTGAATGTGATATGAATGTATTGCCCCCCCCCCCCCCCAAAAAAAAAAAAATCGTATTGGAAATTTTATGAAATGAGGAAAAGAAGTGTTTTTTCAAAAAATTATCATTCTAGCTTTTCAAGGAATTCTATGGTAAAAAGTTAGAAAATGACATACCTTAACTTTCCATTTGAAAATGGATGAGCTACATGTGTGGTGGATGTAAAATTATAATCATAATCTTCTTCATGTGGCTATACAAGTTATGGATAAAAGAGTCAAGATTAATTTTATTTCTTCTACTAAAACTGTTGAATTTGTTGCAAAATGATGATGATTCTGCAGCTATCCTCTGATTCTGCAATTTCCATCTGATTCTGCAGTTGCCATCTGATTCTTTTGTTTCCCTCTAATTCTGCAGCTGTCATCTTATTCTGTTGCTGTCATCTGATTCTGCAGCTGCCATCTGATTTTGCAGCTACATAATGGGGCTGATCCATTGTAGTTGCATATCTTCTTCATTTGCTTCAAAATTCTGAAAATGATAGACTTCATGTCTTCAAAACTCATTGGCATAATTCCTGCTATGTCAATAGATGTTTTGATGTCGAACATAGCAGGAAATTGTTGACTTAGTGGCCATTAATGGATGCCACTAGTAAACACGAGAACTCTCACCATTGATGACAATGAGAGTCAATATGCCAAAAAAAATATTGCTAGATACGAATAATTTTGATGTTGTCGAGTACCTAGAAGATATGATGAACAAGGGACATTAATGTATTCCCATTTTTTCTTAAACTTGTGAAGCATGCATGCACTACATGTGCTAGAAATTGTCTTTCAGTTTAGATCAATCTAACTACAAAATAACGAAAACCAATTCATATAATCTATGAAATCAAATAATGAAAATAAAATTCAACTAACCTATGAAATCAATTAATGAAAATAAAGAAAACAAATTCAAAATAAAATATAGCACACGCAATCACACTTGCAGGAATTGAATTTTTAATCTAAGAAAGCATTTCAAAGCATTTAAAGGAAAACAATTAAGGTACGTTCAATCACTCCAACATCCAATATGGAAGTATGATAGAATCACCCTCTTCAGATGATGTACAAGCAATTGATTATACTTTAGTCTTTAAATCTAGGAAAGAAATTAAAGCATGCTAAGGGAAAACTCAATAAATGCATAAGTTAGGTATTCAAGTATTCAGTTTAAAAATATGATAAAATCACATTCTTGAAATGATATTTAAGAACACCCAATTATACAATTGAATGAGGATCTAAAAAGCAATGTAAAAGCATGTAAAATTAAAGCTCAATTATTGTATAGGTTGAACATTCAATCACCCAATTTGGAACACCTTATTAGCCTGATCTTTTAGGAACATTCAATTATACAATGAAATGACTATTTGCTCTAAGATAGTAAATAACAGAACATGAAAGGAAATTAAATAACTATGAGCTCTATTGCCTCAAATTTTATCCAATTAAAAAATAGATAAATCTATCCTTTTGAAATGTTTTTAGAAAAGAAAATATTAAACAACCATTCTAAAACTAATACTAAGAAAGCAAATAAACTTTAAACTATAAAAGCAAGTGAAACTCACACAATTTTAGGTAGCTGATCTAAAAGTATGAGAGATGGTAAATCAAGATGCTCCATATGTAAGAAAAACCAAGTTAAAATGAAGGAACATTCATGAGTAAGGTGCCACAATCTAATTCTGTATTCAAATCTTGAGCATAACTCCAATTTTACACATGATTTGATAGGAGAAAGCTTCCCCTATTTATATAAAAAGATGAGTATCTATCTCATTAATGAGAGTCCATGAATCTCTCCCTATATCTCTAGAGTTACAATCCAAATAGGAAGCGATAAGGCACATGTCTTCTTAGATTTACAATACAAATAGGAAATGAGACACATATCCTTATGATCCCATGACCTTCTCCATCCAAATTCGAATTTAGCCGTAGGAGGCCACATAAGAGTCTCCAGGAAGCTTCTTTTTGACCTACACATGGCAACAAACTCATTCCACTTGTTAGGTATAAGTATGTGCATATTATTTTCTAATTTTTAACCATAAATTCACTTAAAAATACTAGGAATTAATAAAGTTCGGAAAAACATAATGTAACCCAATAGTGGTAATGGTAAGGTAAATGTGATGAAATGGAGGTGGAGTGAAGGTGATAATATGGAAATATAAGTGAAAATGTAATGGAAGTAAATGAGAATTTCAAGGCCCAACAAGATGTCAGGTGCTCTGCAATGTTGTTCTTCTATTCTTCTGCTTTCAACTTTTCCCTTCTAATTAGCAGATTAACTTCTACATCTACTACAATGTTTCAAGTGTTGTGGGGTTTCTTTCTCTTAGCTGAAACTCTATTTCCAGATCAAAAGCCTTTGGATAATACAAGAGAGCTAAGTCAGGAGGAGGTCTTATATTTTTTGGCATTGAATAATAAACTCGATTATATCTGGTAGAAAATCATTGTATTGTCTTGTTTGGCTATCTTTTCAACTGATTATATTCTTCTATGATCATAAAAAGGTTGAATTTGATTGTCCATCTATCAAGGAAAATTTTGACAAACTCTTTGAAATTTGAGATGCTTGCAATAGGCAAGTTCTTGAACCAACTTTTTACTATACTCTGCAAAGAAATAGAAAAAAGCATGATACTAACATCATCTTCATCAATCTCAAATAGGTCCAGATAATTCTCAAAACCTTGAACATGTTTTTCAGTAGTGATGTTACCATTTTCTCCATCAAACATGGGGAGATATTTGTAATAGTTACCAGAGAAATCATTAAGTATAGGAGGTAAGATGACTGGCTTATATCTATATGGAACTTTACAAGGTCTAGGAATGTGTACAAGAACTGTAAGATTAGTCTTGATTAATTGAGGCTTATCAATCAGAAGATGATCATCATAAGTTTCAAGAGAAAGCTGCTCAAAGGGATAAGGAGAATTTACATTTACAATCTTCAAAGGAAAGTAATCAAATACTAGTCTAAGACCTTTTCTAAAATACAATATACATTGAAAAACCTTTTTGATGAGAAATAACATGATGTCTTGGATTATAATCCAATTTAGAAAATTGATCTTCCCACGTTGTTCTTTCAGGTTCATTCCTCCAGTGGAGTCTTGGATTTGATTTTGAAATTGATTTGGAGTCGCCAGGTGGATGATTTTAGCCTTTGTGTGTCTGATTACTATCCACCATCATAGATCAGATCTGATCCTTGTATAATCTTTCTGAAGAAGATATTCTTTTCCCCAGCGGAGTCATCGATATGTTATCTCTCTATAATTTCTCAAGGATAAGGAAAGAAATCACTTAGGTAACTGTTACACCATTTTTTGGTCATCTAACCTTTTATCATTAGATGGACCCAAGTACACCATGCAAGACCAGTTTTACCCCAAGTAAAACTGCTTTCACTATGTTAGTTAAAGAAACCCCAAAAGGAATAATTAATTAAACCATAATTTAATTATTATTCCCAGTCATGTTTAACCCAAAAACAAAGAAATTAATGAGATACACCCATAGTTATCTTATTATTTTCTAGGAATAAGTATTTAAATAATATTCCTTGTTAAATATGACCAAATCCACCACTATTAATTAAATAAATCATTATTTATTTGATTATATCCCAACCACTTCCTTAAAAGGATAAATAAATCATTTATTTATTTATTCCTCACTAATCAAGGGATTTGACCCAAGTCAAAATCCCTTTCCCTCCAACAAATAATAATAAAATATTCCCTAGAGGTGGATCTAGATTTGATTAACATTATTTTAATCATGCACCAAGATCTAGAATGACCCAATATTTTGTTATAAATAGGAGGGTTTTCCCCTTCATTCTTCACCTTTTTTTGCATACTAGATCACTCTGGATCTATACACTCGGTCTCATTTTCTGCCATTGTTGCTCCCATTGAGCTCTACCTTCTACATTGGGTTTTCTACATCTACAAGAGAGAGAAAACTTAGATCTGAAGTGCTGAGGACTACAAAGAACCCATCCCATTGAGGAGATCTGGATACACCTTCTTGTTTCCTCCCAGGTGCCCTGTAATATAAAAATTCATTCAAAAAAATCGTGTTCTTGTCTTGTCTGTTGGATGCATGGAGCAAACTCTTTACTTTACTGCTTAATGTCTTTTCATTTATAGATCTGTTTGTTGCAGCACTTTAACTACTAATTGCAGATCTGAAGATGTTTTGCAGCCATTATTGTTGTTAGGGCTATTAGTTATGCGTAGCTAAGGTGGTTCTTTTTCGTACACTTCGACGAAGAATTCATACTAACAAATGGCGACTCCACACGGGTTTTAAATTACGACCGCTGTCGTTTTTCATATTCCTGCATATCCAGCTACTTCAGGCCCTAGGGCTTCTTTTCAGCTACTTAGTTTTTCTCTTTTCATGTCATTTTTCTCACATAAAACCCTAAAAACCTAAAATTTCTAACTTCCGTGTGTTTCTGGCCCTATTGCGCCGGAGACAGACAACCGGCCGCAGGCGAGACGGAAACTTTCGGCATCTGCCATCGCTCGTAGGAGCAGAGGTCGCACCTTTATTTAAAACCTGCCGACCTGGAGCTCCTTTGGCACTGTTCTCGACCTCAACTGCGGATCGGTCGGAACACCGACACCTTTTTTCCCGGCTTTTTGAATTTTTACGGGATTCTAGCTGACCTGCGCGAGTTTTCCGGCCTACGTCTCGGCCGCACTGGCAAGATCTGATGTTGTTTTACTCATCTAGTCGGGAACCCGGCCCTTAGGGCTTTAGTACCCTCCACTTTTTGTGGAAGAGTTTCAGCTGTCTCAGCCGTCGGTTTCAGAGCTTCAGCCCCCTCTTTTTCCAGATATGTGACCTCACTTCCAGATCCATTGAAATCAGCCTCTTTTCCTTTCAAATCACCTCTTGTCGTTTTGTTTGGACCTCTTCTAAAGGCCTCTGCCTTGCCCCCCCCGGTTTTTTGCTGATTTCCCTTTTTCCAGCCACCTTGCCTCTGTCTCTTGGCTGTGATCTGCACCCCTTGTCTGCAGCTTTATCCTCCAGATCTCTGTCCCCTGTGACCCTAGATCTGTTGAGCTTCCTTTGTGTGTGTCTCCATAGTTTTTCCCTTTCTTTTCAGCATAGTTGTGAGAGTCCCACCTTCTTGGGTTAGATAGATGCATACGTAGTTGTTCTTTTTCTGTTATTTCAGAATTTTATTCTGTTCTCTGTAGGTTTATTTTCAGCAACGTCGCACACTTTTTTCTTGCTCTCAAACAACGGAAAGGGTTTAAAAATTAAAATTAACGCACGCCACACACTGACCCTAAGTGAAGAAGCGCCTGGTTTACACCGCCTGGCAAAGACTCTAAAATCAATTGTCACTGCACCTTTTCTGCCCTTGCCCTTCTTGATTTTGTCCCTTTCTGCCCTTGTCGGTTTCCTTCTTCCTGTCATCATTGCGCCCCCAAGGCGCCTTTCCCGGAGACTTCTTGGCCTTCATCCTCAGTTTCCGGTTGATCGACCTGCTCCGCACCGCCGTCGTCGAGCCAGTCCACCTTCGAGTCCACACTCCGACTCCTCTCCTGATTCATCGAGTCCCCCTTCTCCTTCCGGTTCTCCCCCTTTTATCTTCACCATGTCCGGATCAGGTTCTCCCGGCCCCAATGCCGGCCCTACTTCTAGCGGAACCGTCACAACCACTACTCCGGCCACCCCTGTGCTGCCGTACATTGCAGGCCTCAGCCTCCCCGATTTCCATCAGATGATTAACGACCCCATTCACCATAATACTACCTGGCCCACTATGCCTACCAAGTTACCCTCTGATATCCCTAAGTTCGAGGGCCTTAATGGCGAAGACCCAACCAATCACGTCCGGTCTTTCCACATGTGGTGTTCCTCCAAATCCATTACCGATGACTCCATCCGTCTTCGTTTGTTCCAACGCACGCTTAACGGCGAAGCTTCTAAATGGTATCGAACGGGAGGATACTTCCTCCCATACCAGTCCCAACTCTTGCCCAAGCCTTTTTGTCGTACTTCCAGCTCCCTCTCCGATACGACACTGGCACGGAGCTCTTGACTTCATTTAAGCAATCCTCTTCCACATGCCTTTCTGCCCATGTTCAGGAATGGCGACGAAGACGGAGCTTGTGTCGAGCCCCTCCCTTTGAAGATCGGGTTTACATGGACTGGTTCCTTCGCACCCTCCCGTCTCCCATCGGCAAAGATGTCGCCTCTCACTTTCCTCAATCTGAAGAAGCCGCCCTCCAAATAGCTTTAAAATATGACCTGATCTACGCTCAATCCGGTTATGTTTATACCGTTCTTCCTGACATCCCCAGGCCCGGTGGCGCTAACGCCCCGGGGGCATCTCATTCCGCCGACGGTATTGTTGGATCTCTTTCCCACCCATCTGCTCACCCTCCTATGAGCCATGGTCTCCCTCAGGGAGGGGCCAGCACCTCAAGCAATCTTCCCCCTCCCGGCAACATGTATCCGGGATACGGCATGCCTCCTCCTTTTGCCCAACCTCCTGCTTACCTCAATGTCGCCCAACCCAACCCTTACTTTTATCCACAGCCTGGTGCGCCAGCTCCTCGGCCTTAATAAACCCCAGCACTCTGCCTCCTCCCCAACACATAACAACACACAACCCCCTCCGGGGCAAATTGTTGCACGGCGGGGTGTGATTAACCCCATGTACAAAAGAAGGCGGAGGCAACGAGCCCATCTTGCCACGATGGCAAAGTTGGTACGGTATGGACCCTAACACTAGCTTGACCTCGGAACATTCCGCCCGGGCCGGACGAACAGCAACTGTTGTACGTTAGGTGTTGCGGTGTTTACGACCACTACACTCACGATTGTCCTCTTTTACCCCAGATGCGACAGATGTGGGAGTCTCAAGCCACATTGCGCGGACAACATGCCTTCCCTCAAGCTCCTCCTAATGTGGCCACTACCCAGCCAGCTGTGTTCACTGATCCTTTCCCTCAATAGGGATTCGTGGCTACCCAATCCCCCGACAGCCATGTAGCCCCCCCCTCGTCCATTTCTGGTTCCTCTGACTACCAGATCCTTATGATGCGCTCCGATCCTTCCCCTTCCGTCGACCTTCACCTTCAAACTCGGTCTCGCCAGTACCCCCAGCCTCCTACTCCGTCTGCTCCCGAGCCTCCATCTTCAGGTTCTACAGAGCCTCTTTCGACATCCAGTGGCCCCTTACACATCCCTCAACCCAAAGTTGAGGTTCATCCAAAGATTCCAAAGGGACCATTACGCCGAAATGCTGCTTCCGGGCGAGCCGCTCAATCGTACAGTATAGTAGATGATTTGGCACAATCCCCTGCTGCCATTTCCACACTGGAACTCCTCCAGTCATGCCCTTCTCAAAAGAAGGCTCTACTATCTGCCGTGGGCGCTGTTGATCCTGCTGATGACCAAATGATCGTTTTCGACGCCACTCAATTGGACCACCCTCCTCTTCCTCCTTTTGTTGCTTTCCAAATCCCAGTCAAAATCCGGAACGCCACTGTGTCCCGGTGTATAATTGATGAGGGGGCATCCACCTGTGTGATGTCTGCTTCGGTTTGGAAGCAACTCGGATCCCCTGAGCTGGCCCCTTCCACGATCACCCTTCGAGGCGTGGGATGGGCCAGCCTCCCGGCTATTGGCTGTTTAATGCTTGTCCCATCACCCTGGCCGTGGTATTTTGCGTTGGCCATTGAAATATTGGCCCCTCTAGACTACAACATTCTATTGGGGCGAAGTTACACCTATGCCATGTCTGCTGTCCCATCCGCGGTTTTCCGCAAGATGTCTTTTTCACATAATGGGAAGATAGTCACCATTGACCAGCTATCTTATCATGAGCCGCCATCTCAGACCTCCTCCGAGACCACCATCTCTTCTGTAACCAACAAGCAAACCGTCGATTCCTTGACCAGTGTCTCCCCCGGCGTCTATAAAGATTCTACCCTGCTGGGTAATTTTTCTCACCTTCCTCCCCCTCCAGTTACTGATCCCAGCTTGTCGAATGTTTGCATGATGCAATCGTCTCAGGCTACCCATAAACGGCCTGCCTCGGCTAGTCCGCACCCTCCTCCCCGCCCTCCGCAACCCGCTCCTAGCCATCCATCTCAGCCAGCCGGACCTCCTCCTTCTGGCCCTCCCCCTACAGCTGGTGTCCCCGAACCTCTTTATCCTCCAGGCTCGGTCCCCCCTGGCCTTAACCATCTCGGCGCCGTACCTCCTGGTCATTACCCTGCTGGACAGATCCCCTTCTTGGCTCCCCCTCCCGGAGTATATTCTGTCCCCGTCATGGCCACCCTTTCTCTCCCTAACTTAACCTTGGGTATTCCGGTTTGGTACCTTGACCCCCCAGCCGCCACCCCCCCTGGTCACCCCAAACCTTACATGGCTTTGACACCGGTTCAACCGGTCCCCCTCGCTTCCTCCATAGCCAACGTGCCCCCAGCACCTCCACAGGACCCTTCCCCTGCTGAGTCGGCTCCCGGGAAGAAAGGAAAAGCCCGCAAGGGGGCAACCAAAGACCAAACCACCACAACCACCTCGGCTCCTCCCCCACCCTCGAAGCCTTGTGCCTTATGTGATGTCATCGGTCATGCCACCCATGCTTGTCCCGAGTTACCCCGTATTCGCCCCATGGTAAAAGTTGCGTTCCCCGACACTACGGTCCCTGAAACTCCCACTCCTGCTTCGACCGTCTCCAAGAACCCCAAGACTCTCCGCACCAACAAGCCTTGTGCTTTGTGCGGTGTCCATGGCCACTACTCCCACCATTGTCCTCACCTGACGCATTACCGTGCCTCCCTTGAGGTGATCCGCGAGTATGAGGTTGAACAAAATCAATCCGCCTCTCCCATTCTCGCGCAGTATGCTGCAGCCCAGCCTGAGGATTCCACTGATCCCATCCATATTCCCCCCCCTGATGTCCAGATGACGGAGTCTACGGTCACCATTCTTTATCTGTCCTCCTTTGCACGACACTTGGAACCTAGCCCGTCTGCCGCCTCCCCCATTGTGTCCCTTGATACTCGAGATCACTCCACTGGTGTCTCTGTTGACCTTCGCAGCCCGAGTCCTCGACATGCTTCCGATAGCCCTCATACATCACCTTGTTTGAGTTTTGCTCATCCTGCCCTTTCCCCCCGCCATTTCCGCTCGATGACTTCTCCCCCCTCACGCTGCCGTCCTTTCCTTTCATCCCCTCATGTATTGTCTTGTCACACCACCTTGCGCATCCCCCCGTCCACATCCTTTATCGGTTACGCCGATGGTGCAAGTCGCTACTCCAGGAATCTTGCCTCGGCAGGGTGGGCCATCTTCACCCCCTTGCATGACCTCGTTCTGTCTAACGGGGTATGCATTGGTTCTGCCACCAACAATCAGGCCGAATTCGATGCAGTGCGTGGCCTACTAGCTGATGCTTTGCTGCATCGCATTCGCCATCTGCACGTTCGTTTGGATTCCTTGCTTCTTGTCATGCAACTAAATGGTGTTTATCGTGTGCGTAACCCTGTGTTGTTTAGACGCTATTTACGAGTAAAAGTCTTAATACGTGCGTTTGAAACCATAACTTTCAACCATGTACCCAGAGACCAGAATCACTACGTAGATAGTATTGCAAACCATGTTCTAGATTGGCATTTATCACACTCAATTCATACAAGACAATAACATTAAAATCAACCATCAAAAGACGATGCATATCCATAATATGTGTCGCAAACCATATATTTATGAGTCCATCTACTCTGATACACATGACATGCCCATAGCATGTTCCAAAAAACTGGGGGCACCATACGCCCCCCCATACATATACATACGGCATGCCCATAGCATGTTACAAACAAAAACTGGGGGCACCATATGCCCCTCCATACATCCTAGGGGGCACCACCTGCCCCTACATACATCAGAAGGGGCACCATATGCCCCTAATCACTATCTGGAGGCTCCCGGGCCAATGGCTCTGCCCCTGCAGCATGTAGATCCCGCATAGTTTGACCGGCCATCGCCATGCGCCGCATGATGCCTCGCCACTCCGAGGGGAGACCAACACAGAGGAGACCAACACATGGCTCTGTGCGGTGGTAAAATCACTAACCACCGCGCTGCGATGCTCCGGTGGCAATTTGCTCACATCTACGGCGGATGTCCTCCGATGAAGCCGGTACTTTCATCATTTTGTGCTCTCTCGATCACACCGGACACCGCGCTCCCGGACGGTTTTGTCGGTCGTCCCATATATCCGGCCGGTTTCACCGGGTATATATCTGCCTGCAAAAGTCACCGAATCGGTATCATTATTTACTATTCCGCGTTCCGCTTCCATATAAGAATTCTAATTTGTCCGCCTGTCGGGCCCCAGGACGGCGGGCGGAGAGTGGCGGTCCAGGATCCCCACGATCGCTGTCCCACTATGCGGAGGTAGTCGTCTATGTACAACGGCATCTGATCCCAATGGGCAAAGAACTCCGGTCGAAATGTTCGCCCGACCGCCCCTCCTCCTCCTTTGCAGAGTATTCGTCCCCAACGACGCATCCTGGGCTCTCTCGGGCCCCCATCTGGAAGATGCACACGAGGCCTCAAGGTCAGGATCTTCTCAAAAGAAGAAGGCGCACAACAAAGTCCCATATGAGCAATCATGATTCACTTGCCGCCTGCATAGCGACAACTGTCGCTTTAGCGACACCAACATCATTTGGGCCCACCCAAAGTAGGTCCCACTCAACACACTCTCCACTATCATCATCTGCCCACCGGTGATGTGATGGAACGCCTGGGTGCCCAGGATTCGCAACACAGCTGCGGCCACTGCACGAGTTTCTAGCCTCTCTAGATCCCCGATCGATATTCGAGTCCCCTTGACTTGGAAACCCGGTCGACAATGGCGTTCCACAAACTCCATGATATGTCGACCCCGCGGCAACACTGGCTGCGTGTCTCCCACTATCCCCAATGGTGGGAGGCCGGTCAGGAAGTACACATCCTGGACCGTCAGTTCGATCCTGTGCCCCTGCACTACAAAGCTCTCCTGATCTGGATCCCAGTAACTGATAATCCGGGCCAGTAATGATTCCCCTGCTCTCATCAACGGGTTCTCCACAAACTTGAGAACCCCAAATCTGGCCAATACACGACGGACGCCCTGATCCGCCTGGATCTCTGCCCGAAGTGTTCCCAGATCCCTCTCTCTCCAGTTGACCCGTAACTCTGCCATACCTGCACAAACACATTCTTTTTGTCAGGGTACAGATCGGGAAAACCATAACCACACACCAAAACCCAACTCCCAGCCATCAAACAGCACCAAGCCCCCCTCCTCTCCCAGGTCGCAGTTTTCTGCCCATTTCTGGACTAGGTCGCACTTTTTGCCCTCAAACCTGCGTCCTGGGTCGCACTTTTTGCCCCAAAAAGTGCGACCCGGCCGTAGAGAGGAGGGAGGGGCTGTTTCTGGGGTGTTGGGCCCTAAACTGCAAATCTAATCCATCAAAATGCAAGAGCAAGGTTAGGCCTCTTACCTCCAACTGACAGATCTCGAATCCAACGGTCGGTTTGTCCACTACGTTCGCCGCAAGATTTAGGGCCTTCTCTCCTCTTCACATTCACCACAGCAACAATAGCAAATGAATGATTTTGGAGGGAAAACTGCCTCATTAAAAGAGAACCACTGTTTCTTCTTTCGACTGCTGCGACCACACCGTAGCCCCGTTCGACGAACCATCAGCACCGCTGGATAGATCTCACCGAGCTCTCAAATGGGTTTTACTTAGTTTTCGGTGATTTGATACTTCACCCGGACACATTTTTTCCACGAAGGGTCACTTCACCACTCCTCAAAATCGAATTTCCTCACTTACGACACTTGTACTTGGGGCACCACATCGCCCCCTTACTTGTCCATGTTCGTGTTGATTTTCGTCATGAGTGCCCACTTTGTACTCATGCTTCTATGACCCCCCATTGGGGCCTTTACTGTGTGGCAGCACTCTACAGTCGCCCTTGTTTAGAGCATCCAAGTCGAGTCATCATTGCATTCATCGAGTCTATCCTGCGTCCTTTTGCACCCCACTATAGCCCTCCATCCTTCTTTTCTTGGTTCCTCCCTTGTGTCGCATATCATGACCTTCAGTCCCACTGTCCCCTATCCCTTTCGATATTGTGTCAGTCGCTGCCATGTCATTCATGCCCTTTATGCTCTAACAAGGGAAGTCGTCCACTCGCCACTCCATCCTTCCCCTTTCCACTATCATCATTGGTGTCAGTCTGTCTGTCGCTCTATTGTTCTTCTCTCGTGCCTTAGTTGAGGGTCTCTTATTGCCTCACCTACGGCGGACCTCCTTCTGTCAACATCAGCGCATTTATTCCAGAAGCAAGGTCTAGAGGGCGGTGTACCTTGGTTCCAGCTTCCACTCTTGTTCGGTGCCTCGGATCAGGCAGGGGGATCTCTCACTTCCCTTTGACTTGATTACTTCTCCAGCTCCTTTCAGCATGATCGAGATGAGTATACTGGACAGTCCAGTGACCCAGCAACAGCTCTTGATGATTCCCGGGCGTGTGTGAGATGTCTCAGCCCTCATGAGGGGGTGGCCCTGCAGGTAGCCCCCCACATGCCCGGATGACCTCTTCATTACAGCCTTTGATGCCGCTCCACATTTTGATGATGATGGCCTTAGCCACCTGCAGCGCCTCTATGATTTGCATGTATCAGTCAGATTTTGTGAGCCCTTCCCCATTTACAGGGGGCATTTGGGTTGTATTTATCTCATGTACTCAGATATTATTGTACTAGTCCTGGCTGTTATCCCAGGCACAGCATGTATGAGAGACTCTTCATTGTATTTTTATCTGGCCCTTGATTATGCCAGCTGTACTCTATGGTTCGGTCCCTTGTTTACTGGACACACTATTCTTTTGTACTTTGTCACAGCAGGCATAGGTATGCCTCCCCCGCCGCCTTCAGCACAGGTACCCTCTCATAAAAAGAGACTTGTTGCACCTGCGAGTCTCGTCTCCTTAGGGTCTAGTCCTTCAGCACACTATCTACCTCACACTTCTCTCTCTGACATCCCCTTTCATTGTCTGGTGATTGTATTCTTACAACGTACTTCGGTCATACGATTTGCTCCTGACACTCGCACGCTAGGGGGCAATCTGTTACACCATTTTTTGGTCATCTAACCTTTTATTATTAGATGGACCCAAGTACACCATGTAAGACCAGTTTTACCCCAAGTAAAACTGCTTTCACTATGTTAATTAAGGAAACCCCAAAAGGAATAATTAATTAAACCACAATTTAATTATTATTCCCAGTCATGTTTAACCCAAAAACAAAGAAATTAATGGGATACACCCATAGTTATCTTATTATTTTCTAGGAATAATTATTTAAATAATATTCCTTGTTAAATATGACCAAATCAACCACTATTAATTAAATAAATCATTATTTATTTGATTATATCCCAACCACTTCCTTAAAAGGATAAATAAATCATTTATTTATTTATTCCTCACTAATCCAGGGATTTGACCCAAGTCAAACACCCTTTCCCTCCAACAAATAATAATAAAATATTCCATAGAGGTGGATCTAGATTTGATTAACATTATTTTAATCATGCACCAAGATCTAGAATGACCCAATATTTTATTATAAATAGGAGGGTTTTCCCCATCATTCTTCACCTTTTGTTGCCTATTAGATCACTCTGGATCTATACACTTGGTCTCATTTCTACCATTTTGCTCCCATTGAGCTCTACTTTCTGCATTGGGTTTTCTACATCTACAAGAGAGAGAAAGCTTAGATCTGAAGTGTTGAGGACTACAAAGAACCCATCCCATTGAGGAGATCTGGATACACCTTCTTGTTTCCTCCCAGGTGCCCTGTAATATAAAAATTCATTCAAAAATGGTGTTCTTGTCTTGTCTGTTGGATGCATGGAGCAAACTCTTTACTTTACTGCTTAATATCTTTCCATTTATAGATCTGTTTGTTGCAGCACTTTAACTACTAATGGCAGATCTGAAGATGTTTTGCAGCCATTATTGTTGTTAGGGCTATTAGTTATGCGTAGCTAAAGTGGGTCTTTTTCGTACACTTCGACAAAGAATTCATACTAACAGTAACTATCAACCACTTTTGGAGATTAGGATCTAGCCTTCCTAATGCTCAGAGATGGCTCTCTCTCTATGATTTAACTTTGTTGTTTTAATTGATTTTAGGCTAGTTATGTAAGATTGATTTGGTTTGATTTTGATTTGTTGGTGGAATTATTGATTTAGATGGATAGGTGTATTTTTACTTTCCATTGGGCTATGGAGTCAATATATAAAGAAAACATAACAAAATCAAGTTCTAAAGGAAGTGTTACAGGGCAAGGCAGCTAAGACAAATCAAATCTTAAACGCCAAATGGTGAAGTGGTTTTCAATCGGGATCAAGGAGCATTTAAGGATTCCTTAAACCGGATAATTAAGGAAGGTGAAGGGGGTTAATCAGGATCAAAGAGCAATCAAGGATTCTCCAAACAAGATATCAGAAGAAAACATGAAAATGGATAACAGTTAAAAACATAGTGTATTTAAACAAGTTCTGCAATAAAATTCCTGTTATAACATTAAATTTAGAAAACATGCAAGTTTATGGAATACTTAAGGAAATAACATGAACAATTGAAATATACTTCACTGAAGTAGCTCAACACATGAATCCTGTAAAGAAATGCCTTTATTACTTATCCTAATTTTCAACTTGAAAAAGGTACAATAAACCCTCAGGTAGTAGATCAATTCAACTATAGAAATATTCAGGAATCCACCCTCAATACTTCGAATTAATGAAGTATTTATACAATTTATTACAAAATATCCTATTAAATGATTAGGATTTTTTCTAGGAAATAAATCTCCGGATGCAAAAAGGTAGTCACACCTTTCTAACTAACTGAAAGTTGTCATTGTTTTATTTGATTGATGTTATCTGTTTGTTTCGTTCATGTTGGATTGTCTTTCACGTTTTCTTCTTCCTCTGTCTTTGATCTGTTTACTCTTTCACCTGTCTTTGCTTTATCTGCCTTTCATCTGTAGTAAATCACACTGACTTTCTTTTGTTCTTGCGTTTTTAGTCAAAATGGTTTTTTACTAAAAATACATATGTAACTTCATGTAAAATATGTCCTGGAGAGTTACTTTGAATAAACTTTGTTGGTGATGATGTAAATGTTTTGATCTATGTTTTAACCATTACTGTGTAAATTTTCTTATTCTGCTTTGTTTTAGGTTTAATATTGGTTTTATTTCTGTACATGAAACTTTTGCTGAGTGAAGCCTTTGAATTCATATCATGAGAGTCTGGATTAAACAGGTTTTAGAACTAGTATCAAAACTATTTGTCCAATCTTTTGTTCTATTAATTACCTACAAAAATAAAACAATTGTTAAATTAAAACACAAAGTTTGCAATGAGGTGAGAAATGGCTTCATTCTTTTCAAAATTTCGCAAATATAGGGTTATGGACATAATAGCGGGTTTTTAGTTCTATTCAACAATGGCTTTGGTTTTTTTTTTCGCAAATCAATAGAAATATGAAAATGAACGAAATAATCAGAATTTCATATCTGAAAACTTTGCTTATCGCATAGCACAGGTGGAATGGTGGTTTATCACAGTGGAAGGGGTTTGATTTCAAACAGTGGATGGTTTCATCGGATACGCGAAAGTGGTTTGTGGTTTTATCACATAGTGATAGATGGTTTAGCGGTTTGGGATTGGGGGGGGGGGGATGTGATAAGACGTGTGAGCGTCACGTGGTAGGGGGGGTGATGGATAAAATCACCCATTTTGCAGCGTGCCCCCACCCCCCCCCCCGCCCATGATTTTAAACATCGGACTGTTGGGGATTGCGAAAGGGTGTGAGGGGCATAGGATTTGCTGGCTGTAATCAGAAGGTGGATAGGTTTTGCAGTTTTAAATGGTGGGGTCAGCTAAAATAGACAGATGGAGGATTAATATGAAATGGAGTCTTGGAATATAATAAGCGGGGGGGTAAATTAAATATATAAAGTGGGGGTATTGTATTGAGCGAGGAATTTAAATAAGAAAGGGAAGTGGGGCCCGACATTGCTTTAACCATTTAAAACTATGCAAAGTGGGTTTTTGCATGTTTTAATTGAATAATGTGGAATTAGTAAAGAGAAAGGGATTTTAGTGATGGGAATGGGTTTTTAACTATGGAAAGGGGTTTTAGTAATGAAAATGGGTTCTTAGGAAGGGGAAAGTGTTTGAAGGAAATTAGTGATATGAGATGAACCACTTGATGCTTTTCATGACTTGTAACAGTCTTCTGCCTACCCTTTATTGACCCTAACATTTTTTACTTCATTTATTGGGTGCATTTGAGCTTGTTGACCCTTTTATTTTCTTTTAATAAGCAAACTAACATACTTCTAAGCTTATAACTTACAATGGCTTAGATTAAACTAATGAGCTCATTTTGTAGAAATTTGAATAACCGATATGTTATACACCGAGATTCTCCTGATCACACACTATTTTAACTTCATGCACAATACAGAGCCTCTTCTACCATTTATCATTAATTGTGGAAATAAAAAAACAATCGTGTGCGCACATTAAAACCATAAACAATCACACATGTGAACACAATATTTTATGGGAAAGCTTAAAGCTGAAAACCCCCAACTATCTATATATTATATGTCATAGAGATCATGTAACAATCATTATACAAAGCTCCTCACAAGCTCTCAGTACAATCTCCAATTGCTACACACTAATTAGGTCTGATCTAGCAAAACACATGCTCCAATCTCTGCCACTTGATAGCCTACCTCTACTGCGCAATCACTGCTGAATATTGGCTTTGAATGAACTCGAATCCACCTGGTATGCACTGTGCAATCCTCATTGGCATCTCCATCAATGTGTGGTGCAAACTCATACGCCAGTATAGTCACGACTGATAGTCACATTGCTCTTTCACCTATCTCTCCACTGGTCTCCATTGAAACTGTCCATGCACTGAAGTTAACTGATGTATTCTTTAGTTGATTAATGAGTTTATAATTAGTGAATTAATTAATAATTAATTCACACCACTCTCACTATTGTATCAATCAGTTAGACTAGATACAACTAGCTCAACTATGTTTAACTGAGTTAAACTGAACACAACTCCACCAACTACCTCAATAACTCCACCAAACTCTGTCACATGAGTTCTAACTGAAGTCTCCATGCAATAGCTCCACTTAACCCTCGGTAATAGCATAATTCCTTCTATCAGCTCCTGTGCCACATCTGTGCACTTAACTAAAGTGCTCCAAGAGAATAAGATAATGTTTATAGTCCAAATATTATTAAGAGCTAATAATATTAGACATATCTATTTTTAGACTGGCAATCTAAAAATAGATTCCACCCAATATGTCTAAAAATAGAAGTCCATCTATTTTTCCAACTTGACCAACCATCCACAAATAGCATCCTGCAACTCATAGAATATGAGTGACATGTCTAAAAATAGACATAGTCTAAAAATAGACTTTGCGCCAAAAATAGCCTACAGGCCCACTTAGTGAAGGCGACTTCTTTCCACTAAGCTCATCATCTTGTTGCAATCTCAACACATTTTTATTCCCTATCTAACTACTGATCTTCCAAGATTAAATGGTTTGGCCAGATCTTTATTCACTAACTATCATGACATGAAATTTAAAGGCATGAATAATCAAGATTGAACTGTATGATTATCATGAATTGTGGCATTTTCGACAAGCTGCACACAATTTTATTTGCATAAAGTAAACTAAGAGTAGTGGCATTTGAATGTGCAACACTTTCAGGATCTATTTTTGTTCCTTTTTATGGGGTTCATACTTCATATTCTTTTTTAATCTTCTTTCTTTTGGTCCTTTGATTTTTATTTTAGGACATACCCTCTTTTCATTTTTTTAATATGGGAAAAAATTTGCAGAAAGCAAAGGTATGTACAATATTACAAGATTAAAAATAGCCAATTCAAAATTATGATCCCTATTATTATAGGACCTTAAAAATAGGCAGTGAGGTGAAGAAACAGTTGCAAAAATTGTTGGAACATAGTGTCATTCGACCGAGTACATCAACATGTGGGTCACCCACCATCATTGTGAAAAAGAAGAATAGGACTTGGAGGATGTGTATATATTACAAGTGTTAAACAAAATTACAATCAAGAAAAAATACCCCCTACCGAGGATAGATGATTTTTTGGATCAGTTGAAACAAGAAAAATACTTTACCAAGCCGGACTTGAAGTTTGGATATCAGTAGGTTCGTTTCAAAGAAGAAGATACATGGAAGGCCTCTTTCTAAACCAGGCAAGGTTTGTATGAGTGGTTAGTTATGCCATTTGGCCTAAGTAATGCACGAGCTATGTTTATGAGATTAATGAATGACGTACTATGCCATTTTATAGATTCATTTGTTATTGTCTATTTGGATGATATACTTGTATACAGTGTTACCTGGGAGGAGCATATTTCACATTTGACACAGGTGATGGAAACATTGAAGAAGCGCCAAATGCTAGAAACTATCAAGACGTGTGAGTTTGCACAATAATTTTTGGTTTATCTGGGGTATGTGATTGGGGGAGGAGAGATGAATATATATCCTTCCAATATGGAGGCCACCATGAAATTGTCAGTGTCTACTAATGTTTCTGAGCTCAGGAGTTTCATTGGGGAAACATATTTCTTGCGGAAATTCATAGCCTCGTTTTTAGTGGTAGCAACACCAATCCACGCCATAACAATAAGTTGCAAGAGTTTCTAGTGCAAAAAAGGTCAGTAGAGGGCTTTCAAGGAGTGAAAGAAGAATATTATTCAAGCACGAGTTCTTGCATTACCAAAATTGCAACAACCTTTCGAAGTGGAGATAAATTCGAGTGGGTGTGCTATGGCATATGTCTTGATGCTGGGAGGAAGGCATGTATGTTACCATTCTAAAGCTTTTCATGGGGAAATTATTAACTATCCTACCTACAACAAGGCTATTTGTTCCATGGTGAAATTTGGGAAGAAGTGGAAGCATTATCTGATGGGAAAGGAGACAATAATCCACATAGATCACCAACCATTACAGTACTTGCATGCCCAAATCAAGCTAAAACAAATTAGGCATTACAAGTGGATGGGATTTTTATAGCAATTTCATTTGGTGATTAAGTATAAGAAGGCAATAAAAAACAATTTAGTTGACATGATTTCAATGCGACCCACATCAAAGGTTACAACTTTGGGGATGCTTATGCACATGGAGCCATTCACCCATGATGCATACAGAGAGGCATATTCTGAGGATGTGGACTTCAAGGAGGTGTATCAATAGTTGCAGAGTGAGAGTCATGTTCACGATGGTGACAATATTGTTGACTACCATCTCTAGGATGGGTTACTCTACAGGCTAGATAAGCTATGTGTTCCTAAAGGTGAGAAATTGAAACCAATTAGAGAGGTTCACACCTCCAAGGTTGCAGGCCACTTTGGTTTAGGAGATACCATGAATTACTTGCAGAGGTATCTGTATTGGCCCAAGAGGCAAGAACAGGTAGCTAGGTTCATAAGAGGATGTATGATTTGTTGTACCAGCAAGCCTAGCAACAAGAAACAGGGTCTATAGCATCCCTTACTTATACCTACTCATCCTTGGGAAAGCATTTCCATGCGCTTTGTGGGAATTTTTATAGCAACCAAGAAGGGACATGACCTAGACCTATTCATGGTAGTTGACAGGTTCAACAAGATGTGTGTTCTGATGCCCTGTAAAAATACCATCACTGGGAAAGAATAGACAAACTTGTTCTTTGGAAAGGTCTGGGTGCACTTTGGGTTACCAAGGAGCATCATTACATAAAGGTACACGAGATTTCTCAATGCATTTTGGACTAAATTGTGGGAGAATATGGACACGAAGTTGAAGATATCTACAACATTCCATCCAAAAACAGATGGGAAAACATAAGTAGTCAACGAGAATTTGGTGCAACTTCTCAAGGGATACAACCAGAAGCATCTGAAGACCTGGGATGAAAATTGGTTTATATACAACATTCTTACAACATATTAGTCCATAGTTCTATAAGAAAGTCCCCATTTGAGACTTATTTTGGATATTTTCCACCTTCAACTTTAGATATTTAAAATTGGAAACAAGGAGGAGTGAGGGAATATCTTATAGGAGATGCTTCGAGGGTTGAGAAATTTATAGAGAATATTAGGAAGATCCATCTACAGGTACACGAAAAACTGTAGAAGTCGTAGGAGAAGTATAAGGCCAGGCATGATCAACAAAGAATAGAGAAATCATTCAAGGTGGGAGAGAGAGTATGGTTACAGTTGAACAAGGAGAGGCTATAGGGGCCTAGTAAGAAAATCAAGGATCTAAGGTATGGTGCCTTTGAGATATTGGAAAAGGTGGGTGATAATGCTTATCGACTCAGTTTACCACCATATATGCGCATTTAGTTAGTTGTGAATGTAGATAATTTGAAACTCTATGAGCCTTCCATGCCATATCAGGAAGAGGAACAGGTCCTACTTTGGCATATTGGCTTGAAGGGACAACTTCCAAGAAAAGCTAAATGGTACACCAGAGATAAGGTGGAGTATAGATTTCCTCGCCTCATTCAATAAAAGCTTTTGGGGACCAAAATCCTCCCAAAATGGGGAGGTATGATCCATATTGGACTAGTATATTTTTTTTTCATCCATCTCAATGCATTTGGAGTGGAAAAAGTGGAGGAATAAGCTCATGAGACCATTTTTATAGGTGGGACCCAATTTGGAAAAAAATGGGGTCTGAAACCTTCTGAGATAATTTTGAGCATCAAATGACATTTTTTGTGGGTAAAACCTTGCTAATTTAGTGTCTCACCTTTTCATGCTATTCTACACATAGATATATTTCCAACAATGCAAGAAGCACATCAATCAGAGTTCATATGCAAAAGTTATGCCACTCAAAACTTGACCTTCATGTTTTCACACCTATAGTTCAGGAAGATGCCACATCGGCCCCCATTATTTATGTAAAACAGGATAGCTACGTGATTATGATGTAAAATAATCTAGAAGAGTCTATATTGTAACTCTAGTTAAGAGTTGATGTAGTCAAAATTAACCACTAGTAGGCTATCGAGATTTGTTACAACCGAGCGACTAGGAGGAAGAGGAATTCCATTATTTTGAGAGAATTTTGTTCAATAGCTTAGAAAATATATCCAAGAGAGATAGGAGGCAAGAACATATAGAGGATATATGCACTGTTGTTGGGAAAAATACTGAGAGGGGGGGGTGAATCAGTATTTTAATGCATACAATAAAACTTTTTATTTTTCCGTTCTAAAAACCCATACGCTACTTCGCTGAAGCCAACTAGCGTATATACGCGGATATCCTTTGCATAACTCGCGTATGACCAGAGATCTAATTATGAATTCAATTCTTAACTCAGATCATTGCATCAGATATTTCAGGAAACATTAAATAGGTGCAGAAAGAACAGAATAATCATCACACACATGAACACCAGGATTTTTAGGTGGAAACCCAATTTGGGAGAAAA
Organism: Pinus albicaulis; assembly: GCA_034641835.2. Lineage (NCBI taxonomy): Eukaryota > Viridiplantae > Streptophyta > Pinopsida > Pinales > Pinaceae > Pinus > Pinus albicaulis. The sequence goes on along the minus strand of CM076574.1, from coordinate 1,243,977,105 downwards.
CCACCGCTGTCGTCGTCTCAGTCTTCAATATTTATTATAAAGAAAAACTTCTTACAATCATGTACTGGTGTAGACTTATACTAGCATGCATGCACCCACCTGTAGAAGGCTACAACCTTCTCTCGTTTACCAGCCTCACCTGGAAGGGAGCTACTACCCCCTGATATTAGCACCAGCCTCTCCTGACAGAAGGCTTCTACTATCAGACTGAAGGCTTCAACCCCCAGCACCACTACAGACCACGTTTCATCAATTTTCAAACTGGATCAAACAGCTTCAACACAATTCTTCACTTATCAACAAACATCCCTTTTCATTTCATCAGTCAGAACAGTGAAACCACTGTAATCAGAATATCAGAGATAGCCCAGTCTTCAGAACAGATATGTAGAACCTCAATTATCTTTTGAGCAACCATCAACTCAAGTACCATACACACTTTTATTTAAACAGACCCGCGTATACATGCACCTTTACTGAAGAGAACCCGCATATACATTTGTGCAACTTATCAGAAAAACCCTAACAACCCATACGCGCTTTTGTCTGAATAGAGTCGCGTATACACACGCTATTCACGAAACGAACCTGCATATAGATCTATAAAATAGAAATTTTTCAGATCAGACCAGATCTATGAACTTACCAGATTTCTTCAACTTCTTCAACAGATTTGCGCTAGGTCTTCATTACCCTTTTTTTCAGATCATTCAAGAGATTCACCATTTCAAGATCGAGAGATCTTGAACCTTCATTATGTTCATAGATGCATCATAGATTTAGATATATCAATTAAGAGCAGAGTTCAACCATGCAGATATACTTCAGAGTGAAGTATTCATTAAAGCCCAGACACTTGCACACCCCTTGCACAATGAAATTCTTCTCCTTATATAGATTTAGCCTTTTTCAATACCATGAGTCAAAACCACATTACTTCTGATGGTTTTCCTGGACGGGATCAAATAGACAATCCAGTGCTCAATACAATGGGTCAATACCAAGGTAATGTCCCTTGGCATTCTAATTTTGGAGCACAAAAGACCATACGCGACTTGGCACGTACTTTTCCGCGTGCATACGCGCTTTCTCCTTGACAAACCCGAGTATGCCTTGAAACACACATTTTTCATTATTGCTTTGGCCCTCACTGATATTTCCTTCTCTGGTACTTCTGAGCTACTTGTAGAACATCAGATTTACATCATTAATAAACTCATTAAGCATCAAGAACATCTTCAAATAATAGGTTTCCATCATCTTCATCAAGCGGGTTGCCATCAAGGACAACATTTAGCATCATATTGCCAACAATCTCCCCCTTTGGACTTGATGGCAACCATGATGGTGTTTGATCACCATAACAGATAAATACATTAAGCATAATGATATTCTCCCCCTATTAAAACACCATGTCACTCTCCCCCTTTGACATCAAGGGCAAAGGGCGGATCAAAACCAACACAAGGTTTTTCTCCTCATGTAGCGAGAAGAGCGCTGTAGATCTGATGTGCACTGAAGTTACCATGCTCCCCCTGAATTCATGTTGAATCTTCAAACATATTTTTCAATGAAGTATGTGACTCTATGACCTTTCCTATCATCAAGGACTCATACTTACATCAAAGATCCAACCAAGTGGATTTACATATGAGACTCAAATACCCTGCCAAGAGGGTTTACACATTTTGACTCAAGTACCCAACCAAGTGGGTTTACATATTTGATCAGGTCCTTACATTACTGAATATTACAATTGTACATCATAGGTTTCACCATGACCTTTTCATCAAAAATACAAATATGACTTTTTATGAACAATACAAGAAAGACCTCAAGAGAGATCATATTTCAGAACCATCATAATGACAACAATACATTATACTCAGCAAGACTAATGCTCCCCCTAAAAATGTGCATCCAAGCATCTTTTCTATATGACCAAAGCTAGCCTTTGCTTGTGCATCCTGAACACTTTCAACAGCAAATCATCAAGGCATCTTCACCCAAAAACAGAGAATGAAAAAGAAATATAAGAGCTGAAATACCACCAGTGACTCCAAACAACATCAAAGATACCAAACAGCACTACAGTTGTGTTGAAAAATGTTGACCCCAAACCAAAAAATGCCAGCAACCAACCATACGCGGCTTAATGTGTTTAAACTCGCGTATATACGCGACTGTCTTTCAAGAAACCCGCGTATCCAATTTAATCTTCTGGATTTAATCAGATCTGATCTGCTGAGAGGCAGAGACAACACCCAACTTCTGTCTGAGATATTCGAACGCTTCCCTGGGCAGAGGTTTGGTAAATATATCAGCAATTTGTTCCTTTGAGGGAACATACTCCAACTTCACCTTTTGTTCAAGCACTTGTTCACGTAGGAAGTGATACTTGATGGGAATGTGCTTGGTCTTCGAATGCATAACAGGATTCTTTGAGATACTGATGGCACTTGTATTATCACACATAATGGAGATAGGAGGTGTACATTTGATTTGAAAATCTTGCAAGGTTTGCATCATCCAAAGGAGTTGAGTGCAACAAGATGCGGCAGCCACATATTCTGCTTCCGTTGTAGATAAAGCAATAGAATTTTGCTTCTTGCTAAACCAAGATACTAATCGGGGCCCCATATAGAATGCACCACCACTAGTGCTTTTTCGATCATCAACATTTCCAGCCCAATTTGCATCAGTGTAAGCATGAAGAGTAATATCAACATTCTTAGGATACCATAGCCCAAAATCTTGAGTTCCTTGTAGATATTTGAATATTCTTTTGACAGCCTGAAGGTGAGACTCTTTTGGATTAGCTTGGAATCGTCCAACAATCCCAACTGCATGCATAATGTCTGGTCTAGTCCCAGTGAGATAAAGTAGACTTCCTATCATTGATCTGTATTTTGGTTGATTCACCGTGGGAGAATCATTATGAGAACTGAGATTGCATCCGGTTATCATTGATGTACTTACAGGTTTGCATTCTTCCATGCCATACTTCTTCAAAATTTGCTTAAGATATTTTGCTTGTGATAGGAATATACCATCTGTAGTTTGATGCACTTGCAAGCCAAGAAAGAATGTTAGTTCCCCAAGTAAGGACATTTCAAATTCCTGCTACATGACAGAAGCAAATTTCTGACTCATAGACTCTTCATTACTCCCAAAAATGATATCATCAACATAAACCACCACAATTAATAGTTTATTATTTTCAATTTTTGTGTATAAGTTGCTATCAGCAGACCCCTTTGAAAATCCTTGTTGATGAATATATTTGTCAAGACGATAATACCATGCCCTTGGAGCTTGTTTGAGACCATATAGAGCCTTTTTAAGTCTACAAACAAGATTTTCATCATTTCCCAAAATGAATCCTTCTAGTTGTTCTATATAAACTTCTTCTTCTAGATCACCATTGAGGAAAGCAGATTTGACATCCATTTGATAAACTTTGATTTGTTGAAAAATGGAAAAAGCAAGAAACATTCTTATGGCTTCAAGTCTAGCTACAGGAGCAAAAGTTTCTTCAAAGTCTATACCTTCTTGTTGAGTATACCATTTGCAAACCAATCTAGCTTTGTTTCTTATAACATCCCCATTCTCATTTAACTTGTTCTTGAATATCCATTTGGTTCTAATGACATTTTTGTCATGTGGTCTTGGTACCAATTCCCAAGTGTGATTCTTTTCAATTTGATCAAGCTCTTCATTCATGGCTTGAATCCAACATTCATCTTTGCTAGCTTGATTGACATTGTGTGGTTCAATTGTGGATAGAAATTCCAGATATCTAGAAGATCCCACAAGAGTCCTCCTTGTTTGTACTCCTGATTCCTTATTTCCCAAAATTTGGGATTCAGGGTGATTCTTTTGAACATATCTGGATGGAGCTTTTTCAAATAAATCATCTTCTGGTTCTTCATTGGATCCATTGTCTATATCATTTCAATTTGATGCAGAAGGACAAAAGTCACCGTCATTTTCATTTGTTGTGTGTTTTTCTTCTTTAGGAGCTGCAGGAAACTCATTAATAACAACATCAATACATTCAACAATCTTCCGAAGCCTTTTATTGTAAAATTTGTATGCTCTGCTTGTAGATGAGTAACCAAGAAATATTCCTTCATCTGATCTAGGTTCAAACTTGCCAAGCTTTTCATCATTATTTTTGATAAAGCATTTACTTCCAAAAACTATAAAATGATTCACAGAAGGAGGATTACCATACCATAGTTCATACGGAGTTTTATCACTGTTTACCCGAACATGTGCCTTGTTAAGAATATTTGCTGCTGTGTGAGCTGCTTCTCCCCAAAAAGTGTCAGGTGTTCCGGAATCATCAAGCATAGCTCTAGCCATTTTTTGAATCGTTCTATTCATTCTTTCTGCTACGCCATTTTGTTGTGGAGTGCCTGCTACAGAAAACTGTCTTTTTATGCCATGTTGTTCACAAAATTCGAAGAATTCATTTGATGTATATTCTCCTCCTCGATCAGATCTAAGACACTTGATTTTTAGATCTAATTCATTTTCCACCAGTGCTTTGAAGATGTGAAATTTTTAAAATGCTTCATCTTTGTGTTTGATCAACCCAATCCAACACATTCTAGAGAAATCATCAATAAATAAGATATAGTATTCTTCACCCCGTGGTGACTTTTTCCTCATAGGTCCACATATGTCAGTATGAATAAGTTCAAGAGGCTTACTTGATGATCCTTCCTTGGCATTAAATTGCACTCTGGTTTTCTTACCGAATTGACAGGATTTGCATATGATACTTTCAAGCAGAGTAATATTGGGAAGACCACGAACAGCATTAAGTCTGCTAGATTTTTTGATTTGAGAGAATCTTAGATGCCCCAACCTTCTATGCCATAGCCAGTTTTCTAAAGATTTACTCAAGTAACATTGTTCTTTGCAATTCTTCAATACATACAGATTGCTTGGAGTTCTTTTTCCTTTTATAATTGTTTTTCCTATATCAAGATCACACACCACACATTCTTTTGAACTAAAGACAACTTCAGTTCCTTGATCACACATTTGAATTACACTTAACAGGTTATGCCTTAATCCATCCACATACATGACATCATTAGCCTTCACCTTTTCTTTTAGAAACACGGACCCTTTTCCTTTAATTACAGCAGGAGTATCATTTCCAAAAGTAACTTTCTTTTCCTTTTCTAGAGCACTATATGCACGAAGTTTGTGTTTATCACCTGTCATGTGTCTTGAGCATCCGCTATCAATGTACCATTGATTTTCTTCACCTTCCGCAAATAATGCTATGCCACAATTTTCAACCTATGGTTCCTTCTTTTTCCATATTTTGGATTTTGAAGGAAGATGCTCTCTTGGCTGTACTTTGCTCCTGCACTCAGATATTCATGGCCAAAGTTATTGCAATAAGCACATTCAACTTCATTTAGAAGAGGAGAAAAGTTGTTATAGGTATTCTTCTTTGTTTCAACATCAATCCTTTTCTTTCTTGCTTCTCTTGTCATGATGGTTTTATATGCAACACATTGAGCAGCTTTATGACCAAAGTTGTGACATGAGAGACATTGTCCATTGAAGAAGAAATTTCTGTGATCATGAAATATTCTATTTGAATTTACTTGTTGATTGGTGCCTTTTTGAAAGATATTCCTGTTAGTGTTCCTTGCATTAGGATGATCATGCTTTACCTGTAAAGATTCTTTATTCCCTGGCTGAGTGGCAGAATTTTGTAAACCAGTTGTAGCTGCTTTTAGATAATTTGGTGTTGAAGCTTGAGAGGACTCTCTAGTGTATCCAAGACCTGTCTTTATAAGAGGAGAACGTTGAACCTTGATAATCTCATCTAAGGTTTCAGATCCTTTAGCAAATCTAAAATTCAGAGTCTTTACTTTCTCAAATTCTTTTCTTACACTTACCACTTCACATTCTAATTTCTCATTTTGTTTCTTTGCTTCTTCAACCTGCTTTTCCAGAGTCTTGATGGTTATTTTTCTTTCTTCTAAGAGAATTTTATATTCTTCTAAGCGTCTTTTGAGTTGGTTGTTCTCTTCAAGAAAATCATTGTCCTCTAGAGCATCCACAAAAGTATCATTTTCTTCTTTAGATTAAAATGCCATGAGAAGTCTAAGATCTTGTTCACATTCTTCCTCACTATTAGATACTCCATCATTGTCATCATGAGTATAGTAACTTCTTCTAGTGCTAGACCGATTCTTATTTCTAGCTACTTCCTTTCCTTTTGCAGGTGTTTCTTTGTAAGGACACTTAGCAGCATAATGACCAAATCTTCCACAATTAAAACATTTGAAAGGAAGCTTACCTCTAAACCGTCCTGTACCAAGTTGAAGTTTCTTTACAAAATTTTCCTCATCTTCTTCCGAAATATATCCTGATCCTTCTGCTCCTTGCACTTCTTTCCCTTTTGTAGAAGCTCTAAAAACAACTTCTTTGACTTCAGACAGCCCTCCTCTTCTCATTTCATATGTAGTCAGTATGCCATGAAGTTGCACCAGAGAAATATTTTGAATATCCTGTTTTTCTTCCAAGGCAGAAACTTTTGATTCAAATTTTTCCGTTAGCGATCGTAAAATTTTCTCAACCAAAGTAGTGTCGGATATTGTTTCACCCAGATTTTTCATACGATTTACAACATCATCAATACGTAAAAATAAACTGGAAATACTCTCATCACTATGCATCTTTAAATTTTCATATTCAATTCTGAGAGTTTGGATTTTTGCACTTTTGACGTTTGCATCGCCTTCATAACTTAGAATGATTTTCTCCCATATTTCCTTTGCTGTATTCAGTTGCATGAATTTGACAAATTCTGATTCAGTTAGACTTCCTGTTATAGCATTGACCGCTTTTGCATTTGATTCATAATTATTTCTTTCAGTTGGATCTGTTGGTGTAGCAGCTGGATATTGATATCCTTGTTCAACAATGGCCCATACATCAGCTCCCATAGACTGAAGATAGGATCTCATCCTCATTTTCCAGAAGATTAAATTGCTCACGTTGAAGAGCGAGGGCTTGATAGATGTTGTTCCCTCATGATTGCTCATCTTGCTTGATCTTCCTTCTAGCGGCTAATCCTTTTCAGAAGGACCTGCTCTAATACCAATTGTTGGGAAAAATACTGAGAGGGGGGGGTGAATCAGTATTTTAATGCAGACAATAAAACTTTTTATTTTTCCTTTCTAAAAACCCATAAGCTACTTCGTTGAAGCCAACTAGCGTATATACGCGGATATCCTTTGCAGAACTCACCTATGACCAAAGATCTAATTATGCATTCAATTCTTAACTCAGATCATTGCATCAGATATTTCAGGAAACATTAAACAGGTGCAGAAAGAACAGAATAATCATCACACACATGAACACCAGGATTTTTAGGTGGAAACCCAATTTGGGAGAAAACCACCGCTGCTGTCGTCTCAGTCTTCAATATTTATTATAAAGAAAAACTTCTTACAATCATGTACTGGTGTAGACTTATACTAGCACGCAGGCACCCACCTGCAGAAGGCTACAACCTTCTCTCGTTTACTAGCCTCACCTGGAAGGGAGCTACAACCCCCTGCTCACGTTTACCAGCCTCACCTGGAAGGGAGCTACTACCCCCTGATATTAGCACCAGCCTCTCCCGACAAAAGGCTTCTACTATCAGACTGAAGGCTTCAAGCCCCAGCACCAATGCAGACCACGTTTCATCAATTTTCAAACTGGATCAAACAACTTCAACACAATTCTTCACTTATCAACAAACATCCCTTTTCATTTCATCAGTCAGAACAGTGAAACCACTGTAATCAGAATATTAGAGATAGCCCAGTCTTCATAACAGATATGCAGAACCTCAATTATCTTTTGAGCAACCATCAACTCAAGTACCATACGCGCTTTTATTTAAACAGACCTGCGTATACACACACATTTACTGAAGAGAACCCACGTATACATTTGTGCAACTTATCAGAAAAACCCTAACAACCCATACACGCTTTTGTCTGAATAGAGTCGCATATACATGCGCTATTCACGAAATGAACCTGCGTATAGATCTATAAAAGATAAATTTTGCAGATCAGACCGGATCTATGAACTTACCAGATTTCTTCAACTTCTTCAACAGATTTGCGCCAGGTCTTCATTACCCTTTTTTTCAGATCATCCAAGAGATTCACCATTTCAAGATCTAGAGATCTTGAACCTTCATTATGTTCATAGATGCATCATAGATTCAGATCTATCAATTAAGAGCAGAGTTCAACCATGCAGATATACTTCAGAGTGAAGTATTCATTAAAGCCCAGACACTTGCACAACCCTTGCACAATGAAATTCTTCTCCTTATATAGATTTAGCCTTTTTCAATACCATGAGTCAAAACCACATTACTTCCGATGGTTTTCCTGGACGGGATCAAATAGACAATCCAGCGCTCAATACAATGGGTCAATACCAAGGTAATGTCCCTTGGTATTCTAATTTTGGAGCGCAAAATACCATACGCGACTTGGCACGTACTTTTCCGCGTGCATACGCGCTTTCTCCTTGACAAACCCGCGTATGCCTTGAAACACACATTTTTTATTATTTCTTTGGCCCTCACTGATATTTCCTTCTCTGGTGCTTCTGAGCTACTTGTAGAACATCAGATTTACATCATTAATAAACTCATCAAGCATCAAGAACATCTTCAAATAATAGGTTGCCATCATCTTCATCAAGTGGGTTGCCATCAAGGACAACATTTAGCATCATATTTCTAACAACTGTAGTATCCCACGAGACATAGGCATTACTTCTTTGTACCTACAACCATATTTCTAGACAAAGAAAGAGAGAAAAGCAACCACACCTTTCAGTTGGGTTTTCTCCCGAAAGGGTTTCCCAAAGAGCATATATTGTGTCTTATGTGTGTTTGTGAGCTTATTTTTTTGTTCTCTACTTTTTTGCATAATTTCCATTCACTTGCATGCACTAATTACAGTTAAATATAAAAATCTTGATTTTTAATAAAATTGTAATTGTGTAAAATTTCAGTATTTTAATATATTATTAGCATATCTATTGTGATGAATTGTACAATGGAATATCCACGAAAGTTTATGGATTATAAGGAGTCTATGGTTGAAGAAATGGCATCTTTAGACAAAAATTAGTCTTGGTATCTTATGGATTTTTTGGTTGGAAGGAAACCCAATGACAACAAATGGGCATTTAAGAAGAATATGAATGCAAAAGGAAAGGTGGAGAAATAAAAATCTCAGTTGGTAGAGAAAATTTATTCCTAGGTGTTGGGAATTGATTTTGGTGTTATTAGTCTTTTTTTCCAAGTTAGCTTCTATTAGATTAATTTTATTTGTTTCTACTAATTTTGATTTTGAGGTAGGATATATGGATGTGAAGACAAAATTTCTTCATGGGGATCTAGAAGAAGAGATATACATGAAGCAAAAAAAAGGATTTGTGGTGAAGGGTAATAAAGAACTGGTATGCATTTTAAACAATTCCCTATATGGGTTAAAGCAATCACCAAGGATGTGCCATAAAAAATTTGATACATATATATGGGGACTTGGCATCACAAGGACCAAAGAGAATCACTGTGTATTTGAAAGTAATTAGTGACTGTGTTATTTATTTTATCTTGTATATGGATGATATTTTTCTAATTGGAAATGAAAAAGAAATTGTCCAAGATTTGAAGACTCATTTTTCCTCTAAATTCGACATGAAGGATCTTGGTGCTGCAAACTATTTTTTTTGCATGGAAATTAAATGAGATCGGGCAAAGAGGAAGCTATGGTTACACCAAAGGAAGTATGTCGAGACAATATTGTCGAGGCTTAATATGTAGGATAGTAAATTGGTGAAGGTTCCTATTCATGTAGGTGTAAATTTGTCTACAGAACAATGTCCCAAGACACAGGAAGAGGAAGAGGACATGTCCCATGTTCCATATGGAAGTTTAGTTGGTAGCCTCATGTATGCAATGGTATGTACCAAACCAAATTTTGCACATGAAATGGGAGTATTAAGTTAGTTTATGTCAAAACCATGTGTGGGAATAAAACAATTGGGAGAATGTTAGGTATGTGTTATATTATTTCCATGACTAGCTCCAGGTGTTGTTACGTTGCACTGGGCATAACAGGGGGGTCGCAGGGGGGATAGCACCCCCCTGCACGAGGTATGGGGCAGTGCCCAAGGAAAAAATAAATTATGTAGACCCAATGGTGGTGGGCGTACCTACCCATGGTTTTAATGCAAGGTTTTGGGCAGGATGATTTTTTCCCATCATATTTTGTAGATCTAGTTAAGGGAACTATGGTTATGTTCTAATCCAAGGTTAATGGATTGGGGTTTATGGATGCTTCAACATGTATATAATGTAGTGTAACGTTGAAAGGAATATAATGAAAAATCAATATGGTTTTCCTGGTTTGGGTTCCAGGAGAAAACATTTGTGTATATTTTATGTTCGCGCCATTGTTTATATTTTTTGTTTTAAGACTTTGTTTGCAGATCATTTCTGTATAGGGTTTAAACCTATAGAATATGTTTAGAACTACGAGACATTGAAAAAATGATATTTGGAATATTGGGTTGAAAGGAAAAATTCCAAAAAAAGATAAATAGTACACCCGAGAGAAGGTGGACGAAAATTTTCCTCACCTCCTTTAGTAGACGATTTTTGGGACCAATAGCCTCCCGAAAAGGGGAGGTATGATCCATATTAGATCATTCTATTTTTTTCATCCATCTCAATGCTTTCAAAGTGGAAAATTTAGAGGAATAAGCTTATAACACCATTTTATTATCGAGATCTAATTTGTAAATTGGGATCTGAAACCTTTTAGGAGAATTTTGAAGCATCAAATTATGTTTTTGGGGGAAAACTTTTATACTTTGGTTTTCACCTTTTTTCATATTATACACACAAATACCTTTCCAACAATGTAATAATCACCTCAATTGGAGTATGTATGCAAAATTCATGCCACTCAGAAGTTGGCCTTCTAGTTTTGGCCACCATAATTCGAGAGGATGCCACATCAGCTCCCATTATTCATGGAAAAAGGTCTAGCCAGGATATTATGATGAAGAAGAATTTAGAAGAGTCTATATTGTAACTTTAGTTAAGAGTTGAGGTAGTCAAACCTAACCACTAGTAGGCTCTATCAAGTTATGCTATAACCGAGCCACTAGGAGGAAAAATGGTTCCAAATTCTTTTCAACTGCACTTGTGATGCCCGGGCTAACCTTTTACACACTCTTCATCCACATATAAAACTTCAATTTCAATTTAAGCCCGCAATATTCAATTTCCTTTCCACACAAAACTGCATTCAACTTTCAGTCCCAACTAATTTTAAATCTGGGCAATCTCTAACACTATGTGGAAGCTTGAATCTCCACTTAAATCTCAACGATTAAAACCACCCTCTCACTATGTATAGGAGGAAGCCCCACTTCATGAATTCATCCAAAACCACCCTCAGTTATTTTCTCAATTTGGGCAAATTGATTTAAAGTGCGGAGACCTACAAAACCTATGGTTCAACCAAAGGATGGATTTTCAACGCATATAATATGCTCTTTCAAATCGAAACCCAACAGAACCTTACATCTAAAGGTTTCAATTATTTCAATGCTTAAATATGCCAAAAATCCCAAGGTAAATGGACATTAGGATATATGCGGAAATTTACCTTTCTATTAACGGGCCCACAACAACCATATAATTAATGGACACTTATCAACTCACATATACAATTTCTTATGTGCGCACCCAACTTTTCAATTGAGTCCAAGGCTAAACCATATATCTGTGATGGTTCATATTTTATCAATCATCATAACTTATCAATTCGAATATGAAACAACATTACCACACATTCGCCTCAATGAATACATATCAATGTATTAGCCCTTTTCCTAAACTATATGCGCTCATTCAATAATTATTTTTGATTATTAAACTTCGACCCCATTAATATTAAACCACAACACATTTGGGCCCCACAACATCCATGACATACCTCGCCATCCGATGGCTATAAACTTGTCGCGCTCCACTCGGATGGCCGCCACTGTCGATCTATGCCTTTGTAATCTCCGATCAACTTGTTGCATGAACGTCGTTGGATCTGCTCCGACCAAGATCGAACGAACACAATGAATATCGCGCTTTTTTGGGCTCCGAAACTTAGCACTAAAAAAAAATGCGATATAAATGGTTTTACAATACCGCCTATGGACGCGTGTCAACCGATGAATGTTATCGCGTTTTTTCTCAACATTCAACTTACCGCTTTTAAAAAGTGTGAGACCACCGGTTTTTCTGTTCATTCAAGGTTCCACTTCAACTCAGGGTTCCGCTCCAACTCAAATTCTAGTTCTTTCCTTCGCGCACCATCAACATTTCATTCTTGTGGTTATAAATTCTCGTTCAGATATTTTTTCTTTTGATACACAGTTCTACTTCATATTTCAACTTGCAACCTTGTACTCATCGCTTCTTATTTATTGCACTTTCGATGTACCACTCCTCTCCGCTATCGAATCGCCATTCGATTCCAAGGTTCATTAAACCCAGCACCTTCACTAATTTAGGCCATCTCTTTAATTAATGACAGAGCACCCCCATTCTATTTGTGTGCCCCTCTTCAGATCTATTCTATTCAGATATCGAACTCCCTCTAAGTCATCGACCCTTGCAGTGGTCGATGGCTGCCATTTTCCTTTCGTTTTCTTAGGGGAATGCACAAACCCCTAAGGTATTTAGTCCAAACAAATGCCAACACTAATTAACATTCATTCTTTTATCAGACACAGAGTCTCATTTAACTCACAAATCACAGAGTTTCATCGCACTAGTTTATACAATTACTTAGTGGAAATTGAAGCCATTTACACAGAAGCTAAATCAAACCAAAACCATATAATGCTGGAACAAATTCTTCATATCTGCATATGAATTTATTTACAAAGGTTTCTAGTCTTGGCCAGATCTTCAATCATTGGCCCCTCTATAGCCTACTCTATCTCTGAACAGATCTTTAGCTCTCCACCCCTACACTATCTTTCATGCTTACATTTATGAAAAATGATGACCTAAATCAATTCAGGTTCCATAATAGCTCACCAAACCCTTAAAATTCCATATTTCCTAAATTTAGACAAAATCCCTAAATTAACCAAAACTGATACTAATTTGACTATCCCTTCACATTCCTAACTAATCAGCTTCTCTCATTTTCTCCAATGGTTCGAGAACATTTGCAACTCCTCACTATTTTATTCAAAATACTAATAATTACATGAGAATTAAAAAACATAAGACCCCTCTACGTTTTATAAAAATAAAAAGTATTTCTAGAGCCTAATGCCCCTGCATCAGACTCCCAAGGTTCAAATTGTTCATGATCTCCTGATCATGTGTCTTTAATCTTTGCCTCTTGGATCCCATACTCTATTTTTCTATTGTCCAACATCTGCATTACTTTCCAACTGCACTTCTCCAGGTCTCCATATCTTGTTCTGCATCTTGCCTCCAACTATGCTTTCACAATCTCTCCTTATCTTTCCTTTACAAAAATTCTTCTGCTTTCTTGCTGTTGTCTGCTGCTTCTGAGACACCTTCACCATCAGTCTTCTAATGCTTTCAATCTCCATGTACAGCTTATCTTCTAGCTAGAAATTTCTTTGCCCACTATTGTTGCCTTCAATTCCTATTAATTCAGCTGTTCTAGCTACTTTTTTTGTTACTGTTGTTACTACCCTTCTTACTACCAACATTGATGTTGCTACTATCAATGTTGCCTCTGTTGTTACCTCCTCGATTTTTTCTCTTGTTGTTCCACATGTTGCTAACATGTTTGCTACTCCTGCAGATGTCACCCCCCATGTTGCTGCCTCCCAAACTTCCTGTCCCTCTGCAACATTCTCTTGCTCATCACCTGCAAATTTACCTTTAAAAAGTAAATTATATTTTAGTTCTCTAACTGCAGTAACATACTCATTTATTTTTCTTTGTATACTAGTAAGAATAATTAAATTCTGCAAACTAGTATCTACTCCTCTTTCTTTCACAGCTTCAGGCATCTTTACTTCGGTGTCTGCAATCTCTTGTTTAAATGTTTTTAGAAAACATTTCAGCCATTCAATTTGTACTTGTTTCACATCATCAGCATGCTGCAATTCAATTTCAGCATATCCCTCTTCCTCTTCTTCTTTGACAATCTTCAGTAATTGTCCATCATCATCTTGATTGATCCTGGAAATCAAATCAAGTTCTTCAAGCTCTGCATTTTCATATTCCTCTATCAGAATAGAATTCTGATTTTCCATCATTGTGTCAGTATTACAAATTTGTCCCACAGTTTGCACTTGATCAATCAAACAAATCTACTCCTCCTTGTCATCAGTGACAAGTTTCTTCATATGAGACATGACTACCTCAACTTCCTTCTTCTGCAACAGTTCCTCTTCTTTCAAGACAACTCCAAGAGATGGATTGTCCTCTATATCACTTGTAAACACAGCCAATTTATTAGTTTCAAAATTACAAGACCCACTGGTCTCATTTGTTGATCCAGCCACCAAACTTTCTTTCTGTAGTTCTAAGTCTATTTCAAGACTCAGAAATTTTCCACTATCTTTCTCCTCAGCTTTCATTGTGCATATCACCATGTTATAATGATGATCCTCTACTATGTTTTCAGCCAACATGGTTTCTCTTTCATTCAATTCTCTGACAATTTCCATTTGTTGTTCTTCCTTGCCTGCACAATTGACACATGAAATTTCAGCACTAAAATTACAAGGTCTCAATGCCTCTTCCTCCCCTGAAAACACATCAGTATGTTGTTCTAAGCTTCCTTCCAATTCCTCTGTCAGCACATCAGTATGCTGATTTGCAGACTCCATGAGACTTTCAGCTAGTCTCTCCTTCTTTTCATCATCTGTTCTCTGATTTTCATTCATGACAATTCCTCTATCTTGCTTCTTCAACAATTTATCTTGTGCATGGGTCCTCTGCTTCTCCAATTCTCTTCTTTGAAAATCCAACCTCCTATACAATTCAACAACATCAATTGGAGTATATTTTGGGAACCTTACACAACCTTTTATACCTTTTCTTGTTCTTGACCAATCATCAACTGGTCCTTCTCTCTCTGCCTCAATATTCTGTTGAATACCCTCATTAGACTCCTTTGTCTTCAATTCCTCCTGAGATCTTGTTATCTCAGCATTGATATGAACAGATTTCAGATTCAATTTTTCCTCTGCAACAAACTTGAAAGCTTGTTCATCTCCCTGTGATGTACCTACAAACATACACAACTCTTTAGTTTCAAAACCACAAGACTTTTCAGTCTTGGTTGCTTTCTCAAGCAGTTCCCTTTGAACAGATCTGCATGTGGAATCTTCAAATTCCATCCTTGACTCAAGAACTCTGATTTCCCCCTCCTCTGTAGAATCTGTAATCACCTCAAGATTGTTATATTCACAAATAAAAGTCTTTACATCATCCAACTGATCTGGACTTGTCCAATAACTCAGAAAATCATCAATGATTTTCTCTTCAGCAATGCAAACTTCTTATTGCATTGAACCTTCACCATGTCTCACAAGATCTCTTACAGATCTCCATTCTTCATCTATACTCTGTTCTACTTCACAAACAGAAACTCCTCTTCTCAACTCAACTGCTTAGAGTTCTTCTTTCAATAAGGCAACCTCCTTTTTCCTCAACCTCAACTGTAATGGTTGCCATTTTACCCTCTTCTTCATGAGCCAACCAACTCTCTGGCTTTCCTCTATCCTCTTTTACAGTTTATTAAACTGCTCATTGATCTCAGCTATCTCTTTCCAATATTCTGCATCAGTCAACTACTGCCTTATGCCATTTGCCTTGGCATCTTATTTCTCTCTTCTGTTGTGGCCTCTCTCAGAACCTCTGCAATATCTGCTATGACTATCAGTAGTTATCTCTTTCTCCATGATTTCTTCACTCACAAGCTGCACTAAGCCTCTGCAATAGAAAGCTCTCCTACTGCCACTTACCTCACCAATCCTTTCCTCTAGATCTGGGCTTTTGGCAAGTACTGGTCCCCTATCTGCTGGAACCTTCTGAGCACTCTCTTCTGCTCTCTCTAGGCTTCACTCTACAAATTTTTAAGAACACATATGTTCTTCTTTCATCCAACCTCTGTTGGGAATCCTCCAGGTTCTGCCACACTTTCTTCTTCACTTTATAATCCTCTGTTGGACTCTTTCATCACTGCTCTCAAAGTTGTGAACTGCTTTTGCTGAGATTTCTTCAATTTCCTGCAATCTAAATTCTACAAACAATTCTTCAAACCAGAGTTAAACATTGCTCATCAACTCACCCTCTCTTTAGAACACTGCAATTGTTCTCCCTATTCAACCTTTAGCTGAATATCAGCCATCATCATCAAACTCTGTCTTCACTTTTCTGCAACCATGATTCTGCAATCATAAATTTCAAGTCAGATTTAAAATTATTTCACCTGCAAGATCCCTGAATGATCTTGTTCTTCATTCATCCAACTCTGCAAATCCTGTTCACTGTAATTTTGTGTACTTTGTTGTATATCAGATCTTAGAATCTGATCTTCCTTCATTCTCTCATCACATGCACTCATTCAGATTTAATTACAAAAATTTATTTTACTTCAAACAGAGCTATTCCAGCTCTAATACCACATGATGCCCGGGCTAACCTATTACACACTCTTCGTCCACATATAAAACTTCAATTTCATTTTAAACCTGCAATCTTTAATTTCCTTTCCACACAAAACTGCATTCAACTGTTAGTCCCAACTAATTTTAAATCTGAGCAATCTCTAACACTATGTGGAAGCTTGAATCTCCACTTAAATCTCAACGATTAAAACCACCCTCTCACTATGTATAGGAGGAAGCCCCACTTCATGAATTCATCCAAAACCACCCTCAATTATTTTCTCAATTTGGGAAAATTGATTTAAAGTGCGGAGACCTACAAAACCTATGGCTCAACCAAAGGATAGACTTTCAATGCATATCATATGCTCTTTCAAAGCAAAACCCAACAGAACCTTGCATCTAAAGGTTTCAATTATTTCAATGCTTAAATATGCCAACAATCCCAAGGTAAATGGACATTAGGATATATGCGAAAATTTACCTTTCTATTAATAGGCCCACAGCAACCATATAATTAATGGACACTTATCAACTCACATATACAATTTCTTATGTGCACACCCAACTTTGCAATTGATTCCAAGGCTAAACCATATATCTGTAATGGTTCATATTTTATCAATCATCATAACTTATTAATTCTAATATGAAACAACATTACCACACATTCGCCTCAATGAATACATATCAATGTATTATCCCTTTTCGTAAACTATATGCGCTCATTCAATAATTATTTTTTATTATTAAACTTCGACCCTATTAATATTAAACCACAACACATTCGGGCCCCACAACATCCATGACATACATCGCCATCCGACGGCTATAAACTTGTCGCGCTCCACTCAGATGGACGCCACCATCAATCTGTTCCTTTGTAATCTCCAATCAACTTGTTGCATGAGCACTGTTGGATCTCCTCCAACCAAGATCGAACGAACACAATGAATATCGCGTTTTTTGGGCTCTGAAGCTTAACGCTAAAAAGAAACGCAATATAAACTGTTTTACAATACCGCCTATGGACGCATGTCAACCGATGACTGTTATCGCGTTTTTTCTCAACATTCAACTTACCGCTTTTAAAAAGTGCGAGACCGCTGGTTTTCAACCACCGGTTTTTCTGTTCATTCAAGGTTCCGCTTCAACTCAGGGTTCCGCTCCAACTCAAATTTCGGTTCTTTCCTTCGTGTACTATCAACATTTCATTCCTGTGGTTACAACTTCTCATTCGGCTCTTTTTTCTTTTGATAGACAGTTCCACTTCATATTTCTCCTTGCAACCTCGTGCTCATCGCTTCTTATTTATTGCGCTTTCGATGTACCACTCCTCTCCACTATCGAATTTACCTATAAAGGCTTCTGGTCTTGGCCAGATCTTCAATCATTGGCCCCTCTACAACCTACTCTGTCTCTGAATAGATCTCTAGCTCTCCACCCCTACACTATCTTTCATGCTTACATTTATGCAAAATGATGACCTGAATCGATTCAAGTTCCATAACAGCTCAGCAAACCCTTAACATTCCATATTTCCTAAATTTAGACAAAATCCCTAAATTAACCGAAACTAATACTAATTCGACTGTCCCTTCACATTCCTAACTAATCAGCTTCTCTCATGTTCTCCAATGGTTCGAGAACATTTACAATTCCTCACTATTTTATTCAAAAGACTAGTAATTACATGAGAATTCAAAAACATAAGACCCCTCTACCTTTTATAGAAATACAAAGTATTTCTAGAGCCTAATGCCCCTGCATCAACTTGTTCCATTGATGAGAAGACTAGCCTAGAGGTATAGGGAGAGAGAACATAGAGAGAATTTTTGCACTATAGTATGCCACATTCCATAGGGCATACTTCTTTGTACTTCCAACTATTTTCTATTTAGAGAAAGAGATCATAGCAACCTCACCTTCCAGCTAGGTTTTCTCCTAAAAGAGTTTCCTAGTTTATATCTTGTGTCAAATCATGGTTTATGAGTTTTTTTTTCATTTTTCTCTATTTTGAACATATATTTTTAATTTTCATGCATACATAATAAACCATAATCTATAGACCCAAAAATATAAAGAGAAATAAAACCCTAATAATGTATATTTCAGAGTATTAAATATAGTTTTATCAGATATGTTGTGACAAAGTGTCTAGTGGAATATCCACAGAATTTTACGAATCAATTTATGATTTTCTCTCATATGTGTTTCCACGTAAATATCTTATGCCTAATTCTTTATATTATTAATGCATTTTTTACTTGTTGAATGTGTTTTATTGGCTAAACAATTGTTAGAATTTATATAATATTGATTCATCCCCCCTCTCTATATTATTCTAGTTTCCAACAAGATAATTAGATTCACTTTCTTCTTAAATGACACATTGATAATATTCTCATCCACATTGGAGCTTATTTTAACCAAATTTCTTGAATTTGTGGCTAGAAGATTCTTTTTATTTTCATCCTTCTTACAATTTTTTGGGTTCAAGCTTGGACGTAGCTTCTATCTCTTTTCCTCAACCATGACCAAATCAATGTTGCAATACAATGGTTCCATGGATGCTTGAATTAATGTGTAGTTTATTTTAATCTTCTTATCCTTCCCACCTTTACTCTTCTTATTCCATTTCTTAGAAACTTCCTAGTGATATTTCTATGGAATTTCTTAGCTTCCCTTCATTGTGGCCTATGATTTCTAGATATTATGCCTATTCACATGCTTCATCCATTTTCCTTGGTTTGAAAAACATCATTGGTTATGTATATCCCCTAGATACTTGATGAGTAAATCTAGGTTCTTGGGAGAGATACCTAACATGATGGCCATATTTTTTAAATCAATAATATATTCTTATATACATTTCCCTTGTCTTTTTTCTGAAGTAGTACAAATAGATCCAATGGTCCTCCATATACCTAATAAGGTAAATTGGAACTCAATGAGGGTATCACCTAGTTACTAGTATATTTCCCTCTATCCTAGGTGTTTCCATATGTCTTTCCCACCAAATTAAGGATCGCCCTCTATCTTCAATTTGGAAAAGGAATTTTTTTTCTTCATCTATATGGTGAACACTGAAATAAATTCTAGTCATTACAGCTAATTATTTGGTTTTAATGCATTTATCTCACCTTGGTATAGATTTATGTCCACTTTCACTTCCATCTAGAATAAGGATTGTAAATTTTTAATGGAAATAAAACTTGGATTATATTTCTTGGGTTCTTTATTTGAATCATTTTCTAGGTCTTAAATATCTCTCAATTTCCCCTCTCATGCAATCTATGAGTTAGAACCTTCAACCTCTTTGAATAATCCAAGCTTGCTTGCTAGAGTTTCTATGAGAAGGTTTGTATTGTGATTGATATCAACGAATTGTGATTCTCACCTTACAAATATCTCTTCTACCATATCTTGAGGGTTATTTTGAACAAATTCATCAACCATGGCTAAGTATTTTGTGGCTTTCTTCTTAAACAAGTTACTGGACTCCTACAACTTTCCACAAAATTTCCCAAAGAAAACTACTCATTTTTCAATGTGATTTGTAAATTATTGTGGATATTCCATTAGAACAATTTTTCATGACATATTTAATAAAATATTAAAATATTTACTTTGAAGGTTAATTCACTTTAGATGTTAGATTCTTTAGTTTCTAGTTTTATGTTTAATTGTATGAAATATGAAAAATATATAACAAAAAAATACACACACAACATCCACGAATAAGCACAAGATTTACCCTTGGAAACACATAAAATAGAAAAACCAACTAGAAGTTGAGGTCCCTCTCCTATTTTTTATTTAGTATGGAAATATACAAATACAAAGAAGGAGGTATTTTACGTGGAGCTACCTGAGACCCGTGGCTTCTACAACTACTACAAATTTTTACCCCCCTCTATTATACTTTCTAACTTCCCACCTCTAGATGTTTTTCTCAATTGTAGAACAAATACAATGACATGTAATGGAATCTCCACTCCTCCTAGTGGTCTAGAGGTAAGCTTTGACTTCCTTAACTCTCAAGTAGTGTTATGATTTTGTACCTTCTATCCAATATTCTTAAAAATAAAAACATTTCTAGACCCATATGCATAAATAACAAGGTTGGTGTAACATCCTCGCATACCATGGTGGTCAATAGGATAGGTAAAATTGCGAGAGGCATGAATTTTGCATACGAGATCAAATTGATGTGATTTTCGTGTCTAAGAAAGGTATTTGAGGGTAGATAAAAATAGAATGGTTTTAATGCAAGAAAGGAATGTTTTGAGACCAAAACATTCCATTTGGTTCGTGAAAATGGCTCTATAACATTTCAAACTCCAATATTCCAAATCGGGACCTAGCACTAAAATGAGCCTTCAAGTTGATTCCTCCAATTTTTTCCACTTTAAAAGCATAAAGATAAATTATAAACAATACAATGATCTAATATATATTATAACTTCCCAGTTATGGAGTATTTTCATCCCAAAAAACTTTTTTTAGTGAGGTGAGGAAATTTTTCTTCTACCTTCTTCTTGGAGTACCACTTAGCTTTGCCTAGAAGTTCATTCAACTCAATATGCTAAAGGTCTTTCTACCCTGAAATTGTAATTCTACACCTCTTTTGCAAAATTATTTCTTGTACCAAATCTACCTGAACATCTAGTGCTAAGTCCTCTATTAAAGGTAGTACCTACTCCTCTTTCTGATCCAAAAGGGGAGGCTCATATAGTTTGAGATTCTCCACAACCAATACTAAGTAAATACACATGTATGGGGGTTATAATGTGTCTATAGGTGTTATCTACCAAATTTTCCAATATCTCAAAAGACCATACTATAGAGCCTTGATCTTCTTACTAGGGCTCTAAGTCTTTCCTTGTTGAGATATAACCAAAATCTATCTCCCACTTTGAATTGTTTCTCTATCTCCCACTTTGAATGTTTTATCTAATATGTGTTGATCATGTTTGAAAATATAATTTTCCTATGAATTATTCAATGTGTCCTATACTTGTAAATGGATCTACCTAACCTTCTCTACAATTTTTTCTACTCTCAATGCATCTCAACTAATATCCTCCCTAACTTGTCGTTTTTGTCCATATACAACATCCAAGGGTGAAGTTTCAAAACATACAAACAATGTTTCGAAAGGTTAATATTTAATAGAAGTATAAACTAATCTATTGTAAGATTGTTGTATATAAATCATATTTTCATCCTAGGTCTTCGGATGCTTTTTATTGTACACCATCAAAAGTTAAATTAAATTTGTATTGGATACTTATATCTTCCGTAGTATATGTGGATGAAATGTTGTAAATATACTCAACTTATTGTCCAACTTCTCCTATAATGTAGTCCAAAATGCATTGAGAAATATGGTATCATTGTCTAATATGATGATCCTTAGTATCTCAAAATGCACCTAAACCTAGTCAAAGAACATGCTTGTTTCTTATTTTACTTTGATTGACTTTTTATCAAGGCATGATAATGTACATCTTGCTAAATCTATTAACTACCATATAGAGATAGTCATGAACCTTCCTAACCTCCCAGAAAAATCCATGGAAAGTCTTTCCAAAGGTCTAGTGGGTACTGATAAGTGATGTTATATACCTTGATTGTTGTTATTGGGTTTTCATGTAAAACTAATTATACATGTTATAATGTATCATGCCAATTAATCGTGCATTATGGGCCAGTACACATGCCTCTATAAGTTGGAAATTTTCTTTCGAACACCAAAATGTCCTACAACCTTGAAGTTTTAACCTATTTCATAAGATAAAATCTTCCACATTTAGGGACGTAAATATTGTCTAGCTTGTGGTGTAACTGATTGGGATAAGCGTGTACATACGCTAATAATTCTACTAGAAGGCACGTATGCAAGCTAGGGTTTTTCTAAAGAATATTGAAGAAAATGTATGATCAGTTTTGTTGTGTTTCTGTTGTCTGTCAATTATGTCTTCATATAGATCTGGGTTGTTTGAGTATTTATTATGCTGCTAGTTGATTCTGATTAAAGATCAGTGATTGGTTGGTTAATTAATGATTTAGTGAATGATTTGGTACTATTATTTGTTTCAGTTTGATATTGGGCTTAAATGAGTGTAGTGGGCCATTATGTCCTTACCATTCAACTCTCATTTCATAGCCATCTGACCTAAAGCCCTACATCGAGTAACCATTTTTCATAAGTATATGGGTTAGGATCCTTGTTTTCCAAAGTTATTTATTTTATGTATTTAAAGTGAATTTATGATTAGAAACTAGAAAATTAACATAGTTTCATATATCTATATATGTGTTGTGAGTTTTGTGACATGTGTAGGTCAAAGAGGAGACTTCTAGAAGACCCTTATGTGGCACTCTAAGGCCAAATTCGAATTTGGTTGGAGAAGATCATGGGATCATGAGGACATGTGTCTCATTTCCTTTTTGTATTGAAACTCTAAGAAGATATGTGTCTCATTTCTTATTTATGTATTTGAAACTCTAAAAAGACATGTGTCTTATCATTCCTATTTTGATTGTAACTTTCTGAACATGTGTCTTATCATTTCACAATTTGATTGTAACTCTAGAGATAGAGGGAGAGATTCATGGACTCCCATTAATGAGATAACTTCTCATATTTTGTATAAATAGGAGAAGCTTTTACTGCTTCTCCTATCGTGGGTAGTGAAAAAATGAGAGAAGAAGAGAAAGGAATAGAGAGTGTTTTGTAACAAAGATTAAGATGGAATGGGATGTAGATTTATGAGTTTTTCAATAAAGTTTTTTTATGATGTTTTGATTACAACTTTAAGAGTTGAAAATTTCCATAAAATTGATATGTGACTGCTGACTAAAGGAGGTTTTACATGTTTTCTAGATAAGTTGTTTTCAATTCTGTTTTGTCATATTTCCTTACTTAGATTTCTTTCTGAAATCATAGCTTTTAGAATTATTTTTCATGTCATTTTCTTAGATAAAGGATCCTCATGATATTGCAGTTAGTCTCTTTCTCAAGCTCTTCCAATACATCTCTATTAAATGAATGGGATTCAATTGTGATATTTTGAGTTATTAGCATTTCATTTTCTGTTATTTAGTTAAAAAGAAGATCCTCATTCTACTGCAGTTAAGTCTCTTTCAAAAGCTTTTCCAATAAATCTCTAATTCACGAATGAGACTAAGTTGTAATATTGTGAGTTATTGATTGTTTTGCTTCATAGAAGATCCTTATCACATTATGATTAATCTCTTTCAAAAAGCTCTTCCAATAAACCTCTAACTCATGAATGAGATTTAGTTGTAATGTTATAAGTTGTTTCAGCATTTCTTTTATGTTTTAAGAGATCCTCATTGCATTAGAATTAATCTTTTTCACAAGCTCTTCCAACAAATCTCTAACTAAATGAATCAGATTAAGTTGTAGTGTTTTGAGTTACTTTTAATTTCATGAATGTTCATTTAGAAGTTGTAATATCCATGGATTAGGACTCTCTGTTTTCATCATTTTCTAATTAGGAACAAAACTTGCAAATAAATTCAGTTTTAATTCATTTATTAACATTTCATTTTCTCCCTTGTTGACATAAATCTAACTTCATATTTTTTAGCATAGAGTAGCATACTAAGAATCAAACATAAAAACCCCAAAACATCAATAAAACACTAAAAACAACGAAGTAAGAAAAATGGATACTTAGGCACATATATTGCATCACACTTCATCAGTTTACTAGCCCTGGTTGATAATTTATGTTAGCAATTTAGGACACTAAATTGACTAAACATTTTGGCGCCGTTGCCGGGGAAGTGTAACTAGGTAGCCTTATTTCTTACATCTAAAAAAAAAAAAAAATTTAATAATTTCTTGAGTATGCTCTCCTCCTGCACTTTGTGTGATCTAGAGGATTAGAAAAAGAATTTTTATGTTAAAAAAATAAAATAAAATAAATAAAATAAAATTTCATTTGATTTAATGAAAAACTTTGATTTCAATAAATTGTTTTCTTTAATGAAATATATATGTGTATTTTTAATTTTTTTTGAAAATATCACATACATAATTTTATTAACAAATCAATTATAAAAAAAAATTGAATTGTTTTGTTTAATAAAATATATATGTATATTTTCAATTTTTTTTTTTTTGAAAAAAAAAAAAAATATATATATATATATATATAATTTTAATAACAAATCATTATTGAAAAAAAAAAAAAAACACAACCATTCATAACACAACAACAAATATAAAAAAAAATTAATAATAAAACAAAAAAACAAAAAAATAAAAATAAAAAACAAAAAAACAAAACAAATCCACAACAATCGATAAAACAAATTACAATAAAACCAAAAGGAAATGGCTCGGCCTTGGGCATATGCGCAGGCCAATGGATCGAAGCCTCTCCACTCAACAAACACAAACAATAATTCTTTGAGCCACAACAGCCTGAAAATCTGTTGATATCTTGGAATCATGAACAATTGAAACTCTCAAACGTTTTAATCCATCTGTTACAGGACTGCGATCTCACGAATTTCACTTTTATTTTGAAGTGTTTTGAAATCTGTTCTCCAAGACTCTCAAACGAGTGACTCTTCACCAAACTAATTTCATCAATGTGATTTTGATCAAACCTGCAATCAAAAATTAAACCACAGCGATTGAATTAGTAAGTGATTCCCAAAAAACGCAACAACATAAAAACATGATTTTAAAACGTTGTTTTTTAACAAACTTGAGCAAATATGAAAAATCTGAGACATGGGTTTTTCTAAGAACAGAGGAAATTAGATAACCCAAAAAATGGTTTTCTGAATTTCTTAACCGATTGAGAGAATTTTCCGGTTCTTCAGAGCCCTGTTTCGTTGTCTGCGTGAAGGAAAAATGGTTTTTGAATTTAATTCTTGGTAATCAGTTGAGAGAATTGCGTTGAAAGGGTTGCATTGGAAATCAGTTGAAAGAATTTCGTGTGTAATTAAGAAGTGGCAATATCATTTCTCAAATGATTAGTAGAGAATTCCAATTAAAATTCTTACTCTGCCAAATTGTTTTGCCGCACGCTGCCACCTTACGAGGAGAAGATAACACAAAATTGATTTTCCAGTTATTTATCCAAGAATTAAGGAGGCATTTATTCCCTTGCCTCCAATTGGAAGCCAGTTTTGACGCCCATGTGATTCAAACTCGTGATGATATTAAATTTGTGGCGTTGAATGGCACGTTACATATGCCGATTTTTGTCCCACGACTTTCAAATATGTTCTAGATCATTCCACTGACTGCTGATGCTGGATCTTCAGTGCCCGAGGAATAGAAATTTGCATTCAGTGAAGAACATTACTGTTACATCATTCACTTCGTTGCGTCTCTGTTGCATCAGTGATCAGAAGAAGCCCTTTCTGCTTCTGCCTGCGTTATGGGGGAAGTCAAATTGGAGGAGGAGAGCGTCTTCAGTAGCCAATCAACAATAGCCCTCCACCTGCAATGACGATGGCTTTTCTCCTGCTCTCATTGGCGCTTAAGAAATCCACCAGCAATGCAACCACTCTCATCTTTAGCCGCATTTTCACCTCTTCGTTGGCAGATGAGAGCATCAACTTCAGAGATTTGAAAAGCACCGTAGCTGCCACTCCCGTGTCTATGCACCAATGATACATGGATTTGGAGCTCTCATATATTCTCTCCTTTATCCCTTCCAGTCTATTGATTGAATCATGTATTTCAAAGATTTGTTGAAAGATGAGGTCCACAAATACTGTGAATTTTTGAAGCTCACTGCATAAATGCTGGTAATAGCACAAGATAAGGGTGTTGAAATCCTGTTTGGTTTTCGATTTATGCAAGGAGTAGTTTTGAATAAAAATTGCACAGATGATGAAGTCTAAGTTTCCTGATCCAACGATACCACTTTCAGAAATGAAGGAGATTAATTCGAATCAGAAATCGGTGCATGATGAGAAAATTTATCAAATAAAGATATTCTATGATAAGAATTATCCCAAGAAGGCTTCCATGGCGCCTATCGTAGTCAAGAAACGGAAAGCCAGATCGACATTAGTGCAACATTATTAAAAAAAAAAAAAAGAATTGCATTTCTCCTTTTCCATTTTGTTTTGATTTTAAAAAAAAAAAAAATTGCATTTCTTTTTTTTTCAATTTTGTTATTTAAAAAAAAAAAGAGAATTGCATTTCTCTTTTTCAATTTTGTTTTGATTAAAAAAAGAAAGAAAGAAGAATTGCATTTCTCTTTTTCAATTTTGTTATTGAAAAAAAAAAAAAAAGAATTGCATTTCTCTTTTTCAATTTTGTTATTTAAAAAAAAAAAAAAAAATTGCATTTCTCTTTTTCAATTTTGTTAATTAAAAATAATAATAATAATAATAATAAAAAAATTATTGCATCAATAAAATAAGTAGTGTATTGTTAATTTTCCTTGAGGAGGTACTGATTGATTTAAATGTCAAGACTGATTATTTGCATAGGCCTAGCTACTTAACTTTCTTTTCAGGATTTTAGCTACGGAACAGTGCACATTCTGCAGCTAAACATCAATTCTGCAGCTGAAAAACTTCATTGTTTCACCCAAATTTTAAACTAGCCTAACTTTCTCATCCAACATCGGATTTTGATGATTCAAGCGTCGTTGGAAAGATTTCAACGAGATCTACATAATGAGAAAACTATCATCAAAGTTTGAAACAATAAAGACTAAAGAAATTGTTGAAAAGACACAACAGGTAACTTAAGGCACTAATTTCGAAACATGTATAAATTCTTTTGTTTTCCTTCATAAACTTGTTTTATTAGTACCAATTCTCAGTTTTTTTTGTGTAAATATCATAACCAGAGAGATTTATCACCTCTCTCTTTTGATAATCTTACATTCCATTGCAGAAGAAGTACTAGTTTTATTTTGCAGGTTCCTGGAGGAAGGACAAATGACTACAAGCGAATAGTGTCTCTCTCAGAGACTACATTTATTTTACAAGAAGATGATCAGCAACAAAGAAAGAAACATCAATGCATGAGCACATGCTAATGAAAATCAGATCCAACACTTGAAAGCCTTTCAGATGTCAGTATCTCCATTGCATCCATGCTTCCTAAGTCAATAAAACATTCACCTCATTTCCCTTTACATTCGCCATTGCATTTCTACTTAGTCATTCAATAAAATCATCATATCAGTTTCCCTCACTGCTCGTTTTATTTTCCCTAGTCGTTATATTTTCCTTCCATGCTTTCACAAACCTAGCAATAAAACCATTCAGCTCCTCTACAAAGCTGATTCATTTCATTTCCATTTTCATTCTGTCAAATAAACCTTGATCCACTGCAAAAAATTTCATCCATAGTCCTTCAAAAACTATTCTTTCATGCTCACATTAGTTGATGGATGATTTATTAAGGTCTCCCTTCTAACAAGTCTTGGTCTATCGACATCAGCACATTATCTAGGTCCAAGACTAGAGTCCTTAATAGTACCTTGAGGCTTGTATGCATTAATGACAAGTTCTCTCGCTGACAATCATGGGAATACATCAATGTCCCTTGATCGTCAAATCTTGCAAGTGGCTCGACATCAGCCCATTTATTCGCACTTTGCAAGATGTACTTAGGTACCTTGGCACTCATTGACATTAATGGTGAGTTTGCCTCGCATTGGTTAACGACATTCATCAATGGTCGGTAATCCAATGACTTCTCTTCATGCTCGACATCAACACATTTATTCGCATGACTAGAATTGTACCATCGAATTTTGTAACGATTGAAGACTACATCATTTCAACATTTTGCAGCAGGAATCAATTTGTATCAGCAGCAATAAAGATCTCAATCTTGCCATCAGCACAAATAGAACAAAGAGAACAAAGAAGCAGATCAAATTCATTTGTTTACATAGTTCATGATCCAACAACATCAACAGCCA
Source organism: Pinus albicaulis (assembly GCA_034641835.2). Classification (NCBI taxonomy): domain Eukaryota; kingdom Viridiplantae; phylum Streptophyta; class Pinopsida; order Pinales; family Pinaceae; genus Pinus; species Pinus albicaulis. The sequence continues at coordinate 1,243,948,408 of CM076574.1, read as the reverse complement.
CACTCTTCAGTATACACAACTCATCCATATTTAAGGTAAGTGAAGGTATGTGGTTTTCTAATTTTTAGTCATGTAATTCATTAGAATGTTAAAATTGTAACTTTGGAAAAATTCCTCACTCCCTTTTTCACATTGTCATATCTTTAGTTGGGGAGGAAGGGACATCATTTCATATCCACATGTCATACACTATCACACATTTTTATTTCATTTCCACCCGCATATACTTCCCAACCAACTATTGTTGCAACATGATCCAAAAGATTATATGCCTTGCAAATGATCAATTCATTGATGAAGTAATTGATTCTAAATGTTTTCATGAACTTTGATGCAACAAAGAAAATAAAGCATTGTTACACAAGAACCATTGCTCAAAAAAAAAATTGGTTGTCACACAAGAACCAACCATTAAAAAATGTTGCAATCAAATGTATTATACTTTGCCAAAAAGAAAATATCAAGAAGAAAAGTTTGGAACGAATCTATATGAGTCAAAACTCATAAAAGATCAACTCATGGACAAATGAATCATTGCAATAGTTGCATGAGGACATGCAACAACTTCAGTTGGGGGGTATGTTGAGTCTCAAAAGTGTTTTCCATATTCATACATATTTCCATTATGTCATTACCATTCAGCTCTCATTTCATAACTATATAACCTAAAACCCTACATCAAGTAACCATTTTCATAAATATATGAGTTAGGATCCTTGTCTTCCAAAGTTATTTATTTTATGTGTTTAAAGTGAATTTATGATTAGAAACTAGAAAATTAACATAGTTTCATATATCTATATATGTGTTATGAGTTTTGTGACATGTGTAGGTCAAAATGAAGCTTCTAAAAGACCTTTATGTGGCCTCTCAAAACCAAATTCGAATTTGAGTGGAGAAGATCATGGGATCATGAGGACATGTGTCTCATTTCCTTTTTGTATTGAAACTCTAAGAAGATATGTGTCTCATTTCTTATTTGTGTTGAAACTCTAAAAAGACATGTGTCTTATCATTTCCTATTTTGATTGTAACTCTAGAGATGGAGGAAGAGATTCATGGACTCCCATTAATGAGATAACTTCTCATATTTTGTATAAATAGGATAAGCTTTCTCCTATCATGGGTAGTGAAAAAATAGGAGAAAAAGAGAAATGAATAGAGAGTGTTTTGTAACAAAGCTTAAGATGGAATGGGATGTAGATTTGTGAGTTTTTCAATAAAGAAGTTCTTTGATGCTGTTTTGATTACAACTTTAAGGAGATGAAGAATTTCACCAAATTGATAGCAGAGGGCCCCTGCTATTCAAGGAGGTTTTACATGTTTTCTAGATAAGTCATTTTCAATTCTGTTTTGTCATATTTCCTTACTTAGATTGCTTTTTGAAATCATAGCTTTTAACATTATGTTTCATGTCATTTGCTTAGATAAATGATCCTCATGATATTGCAGTTAGTCTCTTTCTCAAGCTCTTCCAATACATCTCTATTAAATGAATGAGATTCAATTGTGATATTCTGAGTTATTAGCATTTCATTTTCTGTTATTTAGTTAAAAAGAAGATCCTCATTATACTGCAGTTAGTCTCTTTCAAAAGCTTTTCCAATAAACCTCTAATTCACGAATGAGACTAAGTTGTAATATTGTGAGTTATTGATTGTTTTGCTTCATAGAAGATCCTTATCACATTATGATTAATCTCTTTCAAAAAGCTCTTCCAATAAACCTCTAACTCATGAATGAGATTTAGTTGTAATGTTATAAGTTGTTTCAACATTTCTTTTATGTTTTAAGAGATCTTCATTGCATTAGAATTAATCTTTTTCACAAGCTCTTCCAACAAATCTCTAACTAAATGAATCAGATTAAGTTGTAGTGTTTTGAGTTACTTTTCATTTCATGAATGTTCATTTAGAAGTTGTAATATCCATGGATTAGAACTTTTTGTTTTCATCATTTTCTAGTTAGGAACAGAACTTGCAAATAAACTCTGTTTTAATTCATTTATTAACATTTCATTTTCTCCATTTTGACATAAATCTAACTTCATCTTTTTAGCATAGAGTAGCATACTAAGATTCAAACATAAAAACTCCAAAACATCAATAAAATACTAAAAACAACGAAGTAAGAAAAATGGATACTTAGGCACATATAGTGCATCACACTTCATTAGTTTACTAGCCCTGGTTGATAATTTATGTTAGCAATTTAGGACACTAGAGTGGCTTCAGCGATCAGTCTAGTCTAAAATATCTGAAAAAGGGCCTATAAACAATGATGTATTGAAGTCGATGGATCCGGTGTGAAAATTTATGAAACGTGGTCGCCGGTGGTGTTGACGGTTGGATCCTTGCATGGGGAAAGTTGAAGCTTCCACGCAGTCTGAGTTGGTGATCGGTCAGGGGTTGTAGCTCCATTCCGGTAATAGTTGGTAAACGAGAGGAGGGGTTTAAACTCCCTTATAGTAGTGTGGTTGTTAAATGAGAGCGAAGTTTGAACACTGCCATCCGGTGGTGGGCGGTAAACGAGAGCTCCCTTCCAGTAGAAGCTAGAGAACGAGTGAAGGTAGCAGCCTTCTACAGGTGGGTGTTTGCATGCTGGTATGATTCTACACCAATATAATATTGTAAGCAATTTCCTATATAATACATATTGAGGATAGAGACAACGGCAACAGTGGTTTTCTCCCACATTGGTTTTCCACCTTAAACCCTGGTGTTCTTGTTTTTTGCTTATGTGTGTTGATTTATTTTGTTCTTACTGCACATTATTACTACTTACTAAATGACTGATGAACCATTAATGCACTAGTCTAAGTAAATTTATCGAAGATTTATATGAATTATAAGTTCATTGGGCATATGCTAGTTTCCTAAATGCAAGTCTCGTACATATGCTAGTTGGCTTAAGTAAATTCTCATATAGAATTCAGTAAAGAAAATTAAAAGTATGTGTGAGTTTTAAATATTGATTCACCCCCACCCCCCACCCCTCTTATTATTTTTCCCAACACTCCATTCCCAAGAATGTATACCAACCCTTGGCATCTTACATTTCCCATAAAACCTGGAACAACTGTGAACCAAATTCAAACCTATCAACATGTTCCATCTACATCCAAAGTTCCTAATTCTCAATGTGTTCCACCTACATCTCAGATTCCTACTTTCCAAAATATATATCAACATGTTTAAGCCTCATTTCATGTAATTCAACATTTTCAGGCTGCATCTTCAACTCAACCCATTCCACCAATATCTGGGACCTCACAAGTCCCACTTACCCAACCTCTTCAAGATGTCTTACAACCTCCACAGCTTGGGCAGGATTTTCCTCAAATACAATTGGGTAACCATGTATATGGAATGGCACAGACACAAGCTAGCCAACCTTATCTAGGGACGATGCAAAATCCCTTGGGGAAACCATATCAAGGTATTTCTCAAATTCTTTACCAAGGGCAGCAAATTCAAACCCAGTTGTTTCAACCCTTTCAAGGTTATCCTAGAACTGGACAACAAGGTTATGTTTATATAGACTACCAAAATCCTCCCTACTCAGGAGCACAGATACTTGTTGCATAGGCTATTTCATCTTATCCAGGATACCTTCCATCGGAATTTAATAGGAAATTTCCATTTGTGGAAAATTTTGAATTTTTAGATTTGACTCTACTTAAAAATGATTCCATTTTTCACTATCTTTGGTGATCAATCATTCTTATGAAATTTCTGAGCAATATCCCTAAATATAATGGAAATCTTGGAGAATATTTGTCTACACATGTTATGCCATATCATTCTCGGTGTTCATAGAACTCTTTAAACGATGATTCTATCTGTCTATGGCTTCTCCGGCAGACACTTACTAGTATGACAACAAAGTGGTATATCAGATTGCAGAGAACTTTGTTCAACAATTTCAGTGCCTTAGCAACCACATTCTTAACCCATTTTTAGTTACCCATTAGGTATGATACTGGAACTATATTTTTTACCAATTTCAAACAATATGATTCCACTCACATTTATAATCATATTCATGAGTGGTGACACCTGTCATCATTTGGTCAAGTCCTATGTTCCTAATCAGTTATTAGCTGGATGGTTTGTTAGAACCCATAATTGAAGACATTTCTAAGGGAAGATTGTTTACTCAAGAGAAAGTAATTACTCGTGCCCAATATCTTGATCTTATTTATACTCAATCTGGCATGCTCTATGATAAAATACCCAATGCTCCGAGACCTGGAAATACTATTCCACAACCTTCCATTAAAGAATCACATGTCATTGATGGAGTGATTGGTTCTTCTAACCAACAGTTAGTGAGTAAATAATTTGGTTCATCTCCTGCTATGGCTTCCAAAAACACGTCTTCCACTACTCCTAGGGATCCTACTTCCGAGATTAATGTCGTCCAGTACATGAAGGGAAGATCTCAACCACAAGCAAGTAAGAAGAAAGGAAAAGGCAAAAATAAGAAGGATAATCCTTTGCAAACAAACAAAATAATGAATCTCTTGAAGAAAAATGGAAACCTCATTATCCTTGTCTGATCCGTAATGAGGAGCATTTTACTCGAGACTCTCCCCAATGAGAAGAACTAAATCGATTCCTCAATTCATATTCTACAATTTTTGTGTTGATAGATCCCCTTCCTAATTAGGATACAAACATGGTTGCACGGATCCTACTTCCTCTTCCTTGGTTATGGTTCTTTCCTCCACCAAGAAAAAAAATGAAGTTATGGTGGCTATGAGAAATAAGCACTATGGTAATCTGAAAACCTCGACTGGTAAATCTATTGATCAACCTACCAGTTCTACTTCATCCACTTCATATCCTTCTCCAAATGTGGTTCTAACTAAATTGACTCTTAAATCTCTGAAGGTAATCATTCACAAATCCCTAGTCAATCCTCATGCAAGAGCTGCTCAAAACTATAACATAGTTGAGGATTTTGCTCAAGGTCCTTCGGCTATGTCGGCACTCAAATTTTTGTAAAATTATTCTGCCCAGAAGAAGGCTTTTCTTACTGCAAATGGAGGTATCAATCCTTCGAATTCTGGCCTTGTAGTATTTAATCATGAGAATCATACACCCAAGCTTCCACCGCAATTATCTTTCATTATTCAGGTTGTTTTTCAAAGTAAGACCATCCATCAGACCATTGTGAATGAAGGAGATTCAACCTGTATCATGTCACTTTCTTATTGGAAGCCATTGGTTCTCCTCAACTCAACTAGTCACCAACTACTCTCAAATCCTTTGATGGAAGAGGCTTCAATTCTTATGGAATTTTGAGTTTGATTCAAATTGAATTAGCTAGAAAGACAGTGTCAGTAGAAGTCTAAGTTATAGACATAACATTAGAATAAAACCTTTTATTTGGAAGTACATGTGTTTATGCCATGGCCATTTTCATTTCCACTTATTTTAGAATGATTGATTTCCCTTACCAAGGATTCATCAAGGCCATTGATCAATTCACCTTATTTTCCAATAATTCTCAAGTTAATAGAAGCATTAATCTTGTGGGAGAAGGCCCACATCCCTATCAACATGTCAAGATGGGATTGTTTAAGGATTCTTCCCTAATGGGAACTTTTTCCTTTCCTCCTCCTCTTCATTTCCCCTTCCTCATCCTAAAAAATCAAACCCAGTTGCCTTTATCAACATGATCTCTTCTTGTACTACTCCATCTAATCCTTGTATAGTACCAAATGCTTCTAATATTTCTACATTTGGCGATCGCATACCGCTCAGTCATGTTGAGCTCAAAAATGAAGCTATCTATTAGGCCTGTTCGACACACTCTGATTTCTCTTCCTCGATCAATAAGGTTGATCATTCCTTATATTATGGCTCATCTTCTCATCCTTTCTCCAAAAAAATTTCTACTAATGAAAGCATCATGGAGATCATGATGTCAGATGATGCGTTGTGGGATGATAATCATAATCGTTCATCCTTTCCTGGTACCTCCGAGGATAATCTTAGTGATGTCTATTCACCCAATTTCATTGAGATGTATGTGAATTATGTATATGTTCACGATATCGATTCTAAGAATAATTTATTGAATATTGAAGAGACTATTCCTCTTCATATTTTGATCAAACCCGAAATATCTTATAATGTACATATTGGTGCATCTTGCTCTACCGATGAGATCAAGATCTATAAAGCCCTTTTCCACAAGTTCCAAGAAATTTTCGCCTAGACATATGAAGAGATGTTAGATATTGACCCAAATATTGTTGTACATGAAATCAAAACCTAACCAGATGCTAATCTAGTTTGACAACGATTACATCCAATCCATCCTAAGAAAGTTGATGATGTCAAGGAAAAGGTTGAAAAACGTCTACATGATGGTTTCATTTACCTAGTTCCTCTTACTGATTGGGTGTCGAATATTGTTCTTATTATGAAAAAAAAGGCAAGATTTGTGTGTGTTGATTATTAGGACATCAATTGTGTTTGTCCTAATGAAAAATATCCTACCCCGTTTATCGACCAAATTGTTGATGATTGTGCTAGAAGCGAATTATTTTTGTTTAGGGATGGATTTTCCAACTACAACCAAATCAACATTCTCCCATCAGACCAACATAAAACTACATTTATCTATTCATGGGGCACATTCGCATATCGAAAGCTCCCTTTCGGTTTGAAAAATGTTGGGAAATTTTTCAAAGGGAAAAGACTCATGCCTTCCATGAAATCAAACACATTGTACAACCATATTTGGATGACCTACCGGCCCACTCAAACATCATGTGGATCATCTGATGCATCTCAGGGTCATATTTTTATGTTGTTGACATTATAATATCATGCTCCATCTACACAAGTGCATATTTTGTGTTCAATCTATTCGACTTCATGGCTTTATTGTTTCGAAGCAAGGAATTCGTATTGACCCACTTAAAGTCCAAGCAATCCTTGATTTGTCTACTCCTTCCTCTCTTCTTTAGCTACAACGAATCTAAGGGAAGGCTAACTTTCTACAAATATTTGTTCCCTATTATGTTGAATAGCCTAAAGGATTTTCTCGATTGTTGAATAAAGGGGTTCCTTTCCATTCTGCCCAAAAGGCGTTTGATGCTTTGAAAGGTGTTTTAGTTCAGGTCTCATTGTTCTATCCCCCAAATTATCAACGTGATTACTTCATGTACCTCGTCGTTGATCTGTATGAGATATTAATTTAAATGTGATTTAGGGTTTGTAAAATGAAAGTGTTAAAATTGAGTAAATTGAGTTTTGAGATATTTTATGTTAATTTTTAAACACATAAAGCATGAAAATAAACTCTGAAATATATAGAAACAACCAATAATTACACCATAAAGATAACCACAACATAAAAATTGATGAAGGAGTTCACCCCTCCTAGGCTATGTCTCCTTGATCCATCTTCCAATGGTTTGGCCCTCTTTAATTATACTCAAAATGGAAATTACATACATTTACAGTGCTCAAATGGCTTTAAAACATGTTCCATCAGCTTCAAAATAACCAAAAATTCCTGTCTAGCCTCTTTTTGATCTGAAATTGGTCAAAAACTGAAGAATTTACGAGCCTCCCTAGTTTTGTTGCTAACTGCACCAGAATTTCCCCAAAATCTGGACCGGTCCTACAAATTTGCCCCGATTTTGGCTAAATCAATGGCATTTCACACAATTTCAAGCACTTAATTTTCCCAATAACACCATAAATATGAACTTATAACCATATGGTTATGGCGTTATATTATTTAAAAAAATTTTAAAAAAAATACGAGTGGTTAAGTTAACCGTTGACTGTTATGGTGGATGATGGCACATGGCAGTCTCGGTGGTGGTTTAATCCGATGGTTTATACCTGTGCCCGAGTTTCTAGCGCAATGGTCACATGTAGTGTTTTTTGGGGGGGTCAAGGCTAAGCCCTAGCCCCTTACCCTCGAACTCTCGTCATATAAACTTCAAATACAACCCATTGCCTACTTCGTGTAGAGTAGGCGGTCGGACCTGACGCTTGTGAAATGGAGGTTCTACGATAGATTCACATGCAGTTTAGTTTTTAATTAAACAAAATTTTGGTGGAACCTGTGCTGCCGTGTGGCGGCCTCCAGTTGGGCCATGTGGC